>PVIU01012721.1:0-58843 GCA_004026605.1 Ondatra zibethicus | reverse complement strand
GGGGAATCTTACCTCCGGGGGGCACAGCCCTACCAGTGTGAGCCGCCTCCTATCTCAGCACAGGAAGAGAGAGTGCTGGGGTACCAAAGCCCCACCGAGGAAAGGGCTATCTTGCGGGGGGGTGGGGTGGGAGGTGTGGGAGGGTAGAGGTGCAGTGTCCTGTAGAACAAAGAGGCGGGGGGGGATCTTACCTCCAGGGGGGCACAGCCCTACCAGTGTGAGCTGCCTCCGATCTCAGCACAGGAAGAGAGAGTGCTGGGTTAAGAATGCCCCACCAAGGAAAGGGTAGTCTTGCGGGAGGGAGGGAGGGTTCAGGGTCCTGTGGAACAAAGAAGCCCGCCTGGACCTTACCGGTGTGCGCCACCGATCTCAGCGCAGGAAGAGAGAGTCCTCTGTATTTTTTTTTAAAGCCTGCCATGTAGCTCAGCGGTAGAAGGCTTGTATATAATGCACACGGTTCTGGGTTCGTCATTAGTCCACAAACCAAACAAGTGAAAGAGTGAAGAAAAACCAGTTTGCATGAGTTTAGTGCAGTGTTTCTGTTGTTTCTGGCCAGACGTACATGCTGTTCCTCATGCAACTGTGCCATGCATGAGTAGTAACATTTATAGCAATAATATACAGTTAAACTTTGTTTTTGAGACAGGCTTTCCTGTATCCCATGCTGACCTCAAACTCACGATCATCTTGAACCGATCCTCCTGCCTCTGCCTCCTGAATGCTGGGATTACAGGCCTAGCCACCCTGCTCTGCTTACAATTTTCTCCCTGTGATGCTAGGAATGGAACCCAGGGCCTCGTCCCTCCTAGGCTTTAGGGGGACAAGAGAGCCACGTACCTAGTCAATGACTCTTTTGAAAAACATTTTAGATGATTTATTTATTTTTATTTTATATGTAATGGTGTTTTGCCAGTAAGTATTTCTGTATAAAGGTCAAATCCTCTGGAACTGGAGTTACAAACAGGTGTGAACTGCCATGTGGGTGCTGGAAATTGAACCCAGGTACTCTGGAAGAGCAGCTGGTACTCTTAACCTCTGAGCCATCTCTCCAGCTCCCTTAGAATGACTTTTAATGGCAAATAAAAAGTACCGTGTGACACAGATCACAGAAGAAAGAATGAAGTATGAGGTGGCCGAGTGCCCAGAGTGGCACCTTCCCCAAGGTGAGCTAATAAAGCTCTCTCCTCACTACTGTTCTTGTTGCTCTAACAAAATGCCCAAGAAAAGCAACTTCAGAAAGGAAAGGTTAGCCGGGCGGTGGTGGCGCACGCCTTTAATCCCAGCACTCAGGAGGCAGAGGCAGGTGGATCTCTGTGAGTTCGAGGCCAGCCTGGTCTACAGAGCTAGTTCCAGGACAGGCTCCAAAGCTACAGAGAAACCCTGTCTTGAAAAACAAAACAAAACAAAAATTAAAAAAAGAAAGGAAAGGTTTACTTTGGCTCATGGCTTGAGGGTCCAGTCGGCCACACCAGGGAAGGCAGCAGGCTCTGGCACCAGCAGCCTGAATACAGGCTTTCAAATAATGCAGTGCAAACTTGGCTTCTCTCTACCCCTTTGTCCTGGTTTAGGTCTCAGCCTCCTCTGTTGGTAGGAATGAGGCTGCCACCATGATGCTCTGAGGACTGAGTGTCCCCAGTGAAATCATCTGTGTTGGGCTTGAGAACACATCTCCCGAAAGGTTTGTAATGTCCTCTGTGGTTCCCCTTTTCTGGCTTTCTGTCTGGGGCTGTGATAAGTACTGACCAGAACCAAGAAAGGAAGGAAAAAAGCTTTATTAGGCTCTCTCAGGCCACAGTCAGTCCCTGAGAGAAGTTAGGACAGGAACTGAAACAAAACCATGGAGGGATGCTGCTTACTGCCTTGCTCTGTGGCTCATGCTGTTTTCTTATATAGTTCAGGATCCCACGCCAGAGAAGAAACTGTCCACAAGGAGCTGGGCCATCACACCAGTCAAGGCAGTCTCTCACAGACATGGCCATAGGTCATGCTGATCTAGATAACCCCTCAACTGATGCTCCCTCCCCAGGCGACTCTAGATTGTGTGAAGTTGACGACTGAAGCTCACTAGAACACCTTTAATATGGGCACAAAAGACAATTTAGAAAATGAATGTCTGTCTCTTTCTGATTCTGTTTTGGGGGATTTCTAGCCACACAGTACAGAGGGGTCAGTTTAGCAACAGCAGGTCTCTGTGAGTTTGAAACCAGCTTGGTCTACAGAGTGAGTTCCAGGACAGCCAGGACTACACAGAGAATCCCTGTTTTGAAAAAAATGAAACAAGACAATGACAACAACAATAATAATAATTAAAATTGAGACAGGGTCTCATGTAGCCAGGTTGGTTTCAGGTTTGATATGCAGTGGAAGATCACCTTGAACTTCTGTTTCCCCTCCCTCCGTCTCTCAATGGCTGGGATCATAAGCATACAACAGCAAGCACAGGTTTAAGTCTCTTATTGTTCCTTTTTGTAAAAAATAATAATGATCAAAGGTAAGAAAACATACGTGCACAATGGACTAGTAGTAAATGCTTGTCATTTCAGGGAGGTGGAGGCAGGAGAATCAAGAATAAGTTTTATTCTAGGCTACATAATTTTGCAGCCAGCCTGGGATATATGAGACCTTGCCTCAAAAAAACAAAAACCAAAACCTCAAAAGATGGGGGCTGAGAAGAGGGTCCAGTGGGTAACTCACTCATCATACATCGAGGACCTGAGTTAGACTCTTCAGAGCCCAGCTAGAGCCCCGCGGGTTAGCAACTCTCTGTAATCCCAGTGCTCCTCTGGCGAGATGGGAGTGGGGAGAGGAGAGCCCTGAAGGCTTTCAGGCCAGCTAGCCTGGTGTTTGCAGCGGTGGAAGTCTCAAACAAGGTGGAAGGTTAGGACTGACCTCTACATGCATATTGTGGTACAAGCATGCCCTTCACATGCATATCACACACAAACACACACTAAGATGAAAACACATGGAGAGAGAAACAGGAGGTGGCAGGACTGGGAGGAGGGGAGAATGGGGAGTTGTTGCTCACTGGGATGGAGACTGAGTTTAGAAAAAAGAAAAGAGATCCGATGTCAGGTGCTGGCTGGCAGAGCTTGCACAACGATATGAAAGCACGCGCAAATGGAACTCTTAAAATGGTGAGGATCAGGAATTTTATGCTGTGTGTGTGTGTGTGTGTGTGTGTGTTGCTACAAATAAAGAGGTTGTTTTTAAAAATCACAAGGAAAAATCCAGTAAATCAGGCAGCCATTGCAAGAGGAGGATCAAATCCTACCACAGAGCCCTGTTGGCTCTAAGGACAGACTGGAGGAGTCCCCTGGACATCGCTTGGGCACTTTTGAATGACTCACTGTGGGCTGGGCCAGCAGTGGATTGAGTAAAGATGCCAGGGTGGGGTTGAGCTCTGTTCAGCCACTGAAGGGACTCTCCAAGTCCTGGGGAGCCACGGAAGGAGTGAAGGGGACACGTTTCATTCTCTTGCTTGATGCTCAGAGCAGATTCCCATACAACAAAGGAGGGACCGTCTACAACAAGGTCTGCCTGGCCTCTATGGGGTGACCGAAGGGTGTTCACTGGGCAACTGGGCAGTCAGGCGTCTGTGTCAAGCACGTGTAATTAGCCATCTTGGTGTCTTGTTGACCAAGGATATGCAGTCAGCTGCTGTGGAGGGGAGGCTGGGAGGGATGGGAAATTGTGCCCCTCTGTACATGGACACCTTAATTCTCTGTGACTATCTGATGTGAGTTGAGCCTTGAAGAGGCTGCCTCTGAACCTGGGGGGTGGCTAGCTGGAATGTGGCAAACAGTGGACACTGAGTTCCAGGTCATATTTGGATCAAGGCCTTGCAGTAGGGGAACATCTACCATCTGCATCTATTGTCCTAAGAGTCGTAGGAGAGATGGGGAAACTTCAATGACTTTTCCCACAGGGCACTACTTCCCTCCTTCAGGACTGTTGCCACCACCCATCTCCCCTGCTCCAACAGCTGGAAATGCTGTGAGGAATTGCCCTCAACCAAGGAAGAAAATTATCTGACCCCATATCTCCTTCCTGGGGTCCGTCCCCAAGGCAGATGATATGGGATGGGAGGTCAGCCAGCAAGGGCCACCCTGGAAAGTGGCAGTGAGGTTTGGTGAGATGGCATTGCAATCCCTGTCTCTGGAGCCTGTCTTGTAAATGTTTATCTGCTGGTAAACGTCACACATGCATCTCCCCCTGGAGCATCTTCCACTACAGCGCTCCTGTGGGTTCTCCATGGCTGCCACAGCCAAGCACCACCAGGAACTTACTAGTGAAGACAATTCTTCTCACCGCTCTGGAGGCCAGAGTCCCAAGCTAGCTATAAGCTCCATACACAGGCCCCAAAGAGGGTCTCCTCTGTCACCCACAGCTTCTTGGCAGAATCTTCTTGGCAGCTTTTATTACTTACTCTGGCAAGGAAGGGCCTAGAGAATCTTGTCAGTTTCAGGAGTTTCCTGAGGCTGAGAGTCAGGCACGGACAGACAGGCAGAGGCAGACAGAGAGAGCTATGCAAATCATATCCTCTCTCCCAAGGGCAAAACTTTTCTGGGACCCACGAACAGGTAGACCTACATGGACCTACATGCCTGTATGCCGAAACATGTCTCTCCAGGCAGGGCATGTCTGTCAATCATTGTCTTGAGTGAACCCCAGCATTTAAATTCTATGGGTCCCCCAGAAACATCTCTAGCTTCCCTGTAGTGTCCAGGGTCAAGAAGCTGCTTCTGGCTTCTCCCATCTTGCCTGAGGCTTTGTTTGTTGCTTGTTGTCGTTTTGGGTGGTTTTTTTTCCTGTCAATATTTTGGGGTCCCTAAAGCAGAGAGGAATAGACAGAATCCAAATAGTGACCCAAATGAGGTCCCATTTTAGGATTTCAAAGTATAGATTAAAAGCCTGGCGTCGTCGCACATGCTTGAAAACCTAGCCCTTGGGAGATGAAGGCAGGAGGTTCAGGAGTTCAAAGTCATCCTCAGCTATGTATCAAATTTTGAGACCCTGTGTCAAAACCAAACTAGATTAATAAGAAAGAATATCTGAGCACTTGGGATGCAGCTCAATGATGGGTTTGTTCTCAGCAGGCCAAAGGCTCTGGGTTTGATCTGTACCACAGAAGCAAAAGGGTCTCCAACAGCAAGGGGCTGAGAGTACAGCTCAGTGAGAGACAGTACTTGTCTAGCACATGGGAAGTCCTAGGTTTGACCCTTAGCACCAACAAACAAACACCCACCCAAAAACATGTGGCCAACAATAATATTACAATGGTTGCTATTTGCCTTTGTTTGAGTCAAGCTGACTCACTGCATAGCCCAGGCTGGCCTCAAGGATACAGCCATCTTTGAGTCCTGGGATTGCAATCATGCACTACCACGTCTGTTTGGTGTTTTCAGATTTAACCTTAACAGCTTTTTGGATAGAAAAGAGTTATTCTCTGTCCTCTGTGGGAAGTTTCATAAGATGTTGGTCTTTCTCCTCTGTGGCCTTGTTAATGTCATTTTACAGGTAGAATCTCCTAATAGCTACATATTGGGGGTGTTGGCAGGGGCTGTGGGCTGAGCTCCCTCTGCATAGTCCATGGTGTTTTCAGTGCCATCATTACTAGACGGCCTTTCCTGGTGGTGACAGATGGGGCTCTTTACGTTTTTACGCCATCTGAGGAACCCCGCTTTGGTGAGGCAGCTGTCTTCGAGTCATTTTGGCTTCTGTAAGTGACCCCTCACCCATACTCCTGTAAGTAACCCCAGTAAAATTCATTGGCTCACCACGTTGAACTTTGGTGGTATCCACACTTTGATCTTTCGTGGGATCCCTATCTGGGGAGAGTAATATATACGTTGTGTGTTCCCAGGAAAAGTGTCTTTACACAACAGACAGTGTAGTAAGCTGAGGCACCACAAACAGGGTGACTCTGGGCAAGCTGGATCTCAGAACCCAGAATCCTCGCTCCCCGCCGCCCAGATACAGTGGCCATTCAAGGAGCACAGCTATGCTGACAAAATGGTGACCACCAGGACACAGGAAGCAGCTAGATCAGTGCCTGGAATGTTGTGGGACGTCCATGTGTGAATGTTTCTCCTTCTGTGGGGTCACTGACTAATCCACTGGCACATAAATATGCCATGGGACTGGGGCAGGACTTTGAATATCCTGAAGTGGGGAACAGACATAACGGTGGTGGCAGGGTGGCACAGTGAAGATGGCATCTGTGAAGTGATCCTGACCACCCATCTGCTCACCAAACATTTATACTTTTTATTTACTTTGAGGACCAAGAACATTTACTGGTTTGTCTATGACCAGCCCAAGCTAAAACTGTGAGTCCTGTTTAATAAGGGATGAAGTCATGCTTGGTCCACAGATTCATGAGACTTAGAAACACTTAATTTGCAACACATATGTCTTGCGCCTTTGCACATGCAAAGATGCAGGGACTGTTTGAATATTTATCTCAAGCCTTGTATATTCTTTTGTTTTGTTTGAGACAGGATCGCTCTATATAGGCCAAGCTATCCTGGAATTCTCAGAGATCCTCCTGTTCTGCTTCTTGGGTGCTTAAAGGTGCACTCTAGCATGCCCGGCTTCTTGTTTTCCCCTTACATTTTTATTTAGTTGTATGTATGGGAGGGGGATTAGATGTTCCGCAGCATGTTTGTGAAGGTCAGAGGCCAACTTGAGGGAGTTGGTTCTCTCCTTTTACCATGTGGGTTCTGGGGATCAAACTCAGGTTGTCAAGCTTGGTGGCAAGTGCCTTTACCTGCTGAACCATCTCAGTAGCCCTATCTCAATCTTTGCGATAGAAAAGTGCCAGTGCCAAACAGCTGAGGCCGGGGATGCTAGCGTGTACAGGGCTTGATTTCCTCAGACAAGGTGACAAGTTGCTCATTGTGGTCAAGGGAGAAAGGATAGCAATGACATGCTGCTTGCTGGGAGTGGTACACAAATACTACCAGAATTAAACGCGCTAGGTGTTGGATTCCCCACTGAATGCAGAGACAGGGTCCAGGACTGGTATCCCCTTGGTTCACAGTTGCCTGCTCCTTGATGGCCTCTCAATTTCTCCCCCCTCCCTCTGCTTTCTCATGCCTGTATCTGACCATGAGCCTTGATGAGTGCTTTTATTTATTTTAATAAATAAAACCTTTATTACTCTCAATGCTCTAAAACAGTCCAGGTGTTTTAAACAGACACACACGCCTAGGGACACAAGCTGCCTTGCCTCCATAAGTTACAAGACCCTCCTTGGAACATAGAACTAGTTCCTGGGACATATGAACAACTTTGGTACAATCTGATGTCGGTGGCTGCCCTCCGGATCCATGGAGGTTCTGGTCATGTCTTGTTAATAGCTTAAATTGTCACTGTTTTTCACAGGCCCATGTGTGGGAGGCTTGACCCAGTTTGGTATGAATGGGTGGTGGAACCTTTAAGAGGTGGGGCCCGTTGGGGAGTCCTTGGGTCATTGGGGGTGTTTCCTTGAAGAGAACAGTGGGACTGCTGGATGCTTCTACCCTTTCTATCCTCTGGCTGTGCTGTGACCCCCGCTTGCTGTCTCACCCGAGGTAGGACACCAGCTGATCAGAGGTTGAACTCTCCAAAACCATGAGCACAAGGGAACCTTTTCTCTTACTATCCGTTACCATGGAAAGCTGGTGGATGTATGCTGCCACAGAGAATTCTGGCCACATCCCTCCCTTGTGTCTGACTGTAGAACACACACGAGGACCAGTGGAGGTCAGAGCTTGTGAGGATATGTCCTCCCACTCAAACAGAATAGCCACACCCCATGGAGACGGTCCTATGGCCAGCACCCTGGTAATGAATGAGGGAAACAGGGCCACCCCACTGAGCCTCTGTGTGGAGGATCCAGTCACATGCTTCTCCCCCCTCCCCACCATCCCTGCTCTGCTCAAGCCTCACAGTATAGTCCTACGAAGTGATGCTCTTACTGAGTCCTGTCTCACTGCACATCACTCAGAAGCTTCCCACAGACAGCACAGCTGAGATGGCGGCCCAGCACTGTCTCAGCTGGGAAGGTGGATCCCCGCAGCAGCGTGGGGAATCTGCCCTTAATTGCATGGCTGGGAGTGATCAGACAAGTTCTATCACATACCAACAATCAGTCTCCCCTGGCTCTTTGAAGATGCCACGAGCACTTCCTGGCAATGGGCTGAAGGCAGGGAGAGAAGGACAGGAGAGGCCTGTGAACTCAATTTCCTGGCCATTTGGTCAAGTGCTCTGGGATCCTCATAGTCGACTGGCCCCTCTAGGACTCATGCCCAGGCAGCATAGTTAGTGGTCTCTGTTTTTACCTTAGACCCCCTCAATGTCCTAAGCACAAACTCCCCAGCTACACTTTCTGTTTTTCAATGGGAAAACTGTAGTTTGTGAGCCCAGGCCAGGCCAGGAGTGGATGCAGACATTCTGGTGACATATGTTGAGCTGGTGGCTTTGGCTACCCTAGATCTTAATTGTAGAGGCCAAGGGAATTCTAAAGAATAACAGCTAAGTGAGAAAGGAGCCAGACCAGGGAGTCAAACTGGCATCGTTGGCTTTGTTGAATGACCTGACACCCAGCAGACTCGTTGGGTATTTCCAGAAAGCTGAATGAAAGAGGGGGTGGCAGACATGCTATAAATAAAAGCTAATGGTGCTGACTTACCCTATAAAACAGGGCACAAACACTGTGCTGGCCACAACAGCAGCGCTGTCAGAGAGGAAGGGCAAGACCTGCAGCGGCGGCAGCAGCCACTTTGAACCTAGGTGGATATAGTGTTTGGGAACAACATCTCAGAGGTCCTGCCAAAGCCTGCACTGACCAGGCTGTGACTGCCTCCCTGCCACAGAGGCACAGTGGTCTCAGACTTCAGCTTTGGAAGCTTGGGTTCTAATCCTGCTCCTGTCATTTCCTGCTGGTGTGATGAGCATCAAGTTAATTAAAGACTCGGCCTAGATGTAAATGATGCTGCCTGCTGGACTTCAAAACATGTTCCCGAGTTCTTTGATATTCCTCCTCCTAAGAGGTGGAGCCTAATTCCCTGTCCCTTCAGTGTGGGCCAGAATCAGTGGCTGTCTTCAACAGATAGAATAAAATCAAATCAGAGTGACACTGTGCGAGCTCCGAGCCATTGCAACAGGAGCGTTGTGGCTTCCTGCTGTTTCCCTCACCTGCTCAAGGGGCCATCACGAAGAGGAGCCTGCTGGGGAAGAACCAAAGCCTCCAGTCAACAGCTGCATGACTGCCAGCTTGGTTTCTCTAGCCCCATTCCAGCCTTCTGAGGACAACCGGCCCTCACCGTAGCCTCTTGAGAAGTCCTGAGCCAGGCCCACCTAGCTAAGTGGATTTGGAATTCCTGCTCCAAAAAATAAAAATAAAAATAAAATAATAAAAGTTCATTATCTTATACTGAAGAAGAGATTCAGTGAGGATCCATCCTTGATGGCTGTATCACAAGCCCGAGGCCTTGAACCAACAACACACTACACAATGAACAAGTAAAGCTGTTTGGACAAAAGTCTACTGCATGACACACAGCCGCTCCCAGTGCCACCAAGATGAATTAAGAGGGGACAGAGAAATGGGAAAGATGGAGGAGCGAAGTGTTTGCTTGGTTTTTTGTTTTGTTTTTTAAATTAATATTCTTATTAGTATTTTTTATTTTTATTATCTCTTTTTAAGCTTTCCTTTTGGGGGTACTACAGGGGTAAATGTGGATATCGAGGAATTAGGAAATAAGTGGGATTTGTGTGCAACAATAAAAAAATCTCATAATAGGGTCATCAGGGTTGCTCATTGGGTAAAGGCATTTGTCATCATGTACAATGACCTGAGTTTGATCCTTGTGACCCCCACAGTGGAAGGAGGGAGCAGACTCAAGCCGGTTGTCCTCTGACTTCATGTCAGTTACGGCATGAGCCCTCCCCCCACTAAATAAATGTCATCTTAAAAGTTAAATCTATGTTAAATAAGTTTTCGACATTGTGTTAGGTTACCTGCATAGGTAATCTGGGGTACATGTAGCCCATGGCAACAGTTTAGACATGCCTGGAAACTTTGCCAGGTTTGGTGATAAAGGCTAGGAGCATCATTCTACAGCATGAGTTCCATGGACTCACTTCCATCCTGGTAAATGGGGTGATAAAGGGAGCATAAAACAGATCGAAGAAAAATAAAAAGGCATTGTCATGCCAGGAAGGCAGAATATGGCTATGTCACTCAACAGGGGGATGCAAGCGAGGCACCCAGGGAGCAAGAGTAAATTTTTACCCAATGGGGTAACTTGCTGAAATCTTGCCTCAAAATAAAAACTAAAAAGAGGGATGGAATACATAGTTCAGTAGTAGAATGTGTGCCTAACTTGCAGGAGGTGCTGGGTTCAATAAATCCCAGTACTGTAAAAGCAAACAAGAAGACCTACAGGGAGATACTAGTCCACACTCACCAGGATTACCATGATCAAAGGAGTACAGAATAAGAAATGTTGATGGGGGTGTGAAGACCCTCGTACAGATCTATGAGAGTGTGGATATGTGTGTGGATAATAGTCTGGAAGTTTCTCAAAAGTGTAAAAATGGTTACAAAATGGCCCAGCGAGTCCTTGCCTGTTTGAAAAGAGGAATGAAAAACCTGCTTGTGCACATGAACTTGTATGTAAGTATCCACAGCAGCATTGTTTATAGCCCAGAGCAAAACAAACCATGTCCCTAATCTGCTCAATTAACAAAATATTGTGTATTTATGTCTTAGTGTTTCTAGTGATGAGAAGAGATAATATGACCACGACACCTCTTATAAAGGAAAACATTTAATTGTGTGACTTACAGTTTCAGAGATTTAGTCCATTATTACCATGGCTGGATTGGCAGCATGCAGGCAGACATGGTGCTGAGAAGGAGCTCAGAGTTCTACATCTTGATATGCAGATAACAGGAAGTGAACTGAGTCTATACTGAGTGTAGCTTGAGCATAAGAGACCTCAAAACCCACCCCCACAGTGACACACTTCCTCCAACAAAGCCACACTTCCTAGTAGTACCATTCCCTATGAGCTTATGGGGCCAATTACATTCAAACTACCTACCACACTAAACAATTGAATAGTATTCATCCTATTAACAAAAAACAGAGGAAGTTTTGATTGGCACTACAATGTGGATAAATGTTGAACATATGCTCAATGAAAGATGAGAGTCATAGAGAAATCATGGAGTGGCTGTCGAGAGGTGGGGCTGGTGAGTAAAAGGATTTGGAAAGTGAGAACTTTTCTAACATAATAAAAACATCCTAAAATTGATTATGGTGGTGGTTACAGAACTCTGTGACTATATAAAAAACTAGTAAACAGGGCACTTGATATCATTTTTATCCAGTTTTTAGTTTTTTGAATTAGGGTTTTTTTGTATCCCAAACTGGCCTTAAATTCACAGGAATGAGGAAAGATGAAGCCCATGGAAAAATCTGGAATGAGGGAAATTCTAACAAAGCTGGAATAGTCTTGAAACTCAACAATAAGAAAATGAGCAATTGGGTAAAAGCTGCAGAAATCTGGTAACCTGAGTTTCATGTTATCTACTCCCTTAGAATCCATGGTGAAAAGAGAGAACTGACTCCTGAAAGTTGTTCTCTGACCTCCACATGCATGTTCACACACACACACATACACACCACACACACTAAAAATAATAAATAAGATTCAAGTTTAAAAAGAAAATGGACAGCTGGAATTAAAAACAGGCAAAAGAAGTTTGGTGTGCTGGTACACACCTATAACCGCAGCATTCAGGAGGTGCCACCTTTTCTCACAGTCAAGGATTACAGCTATGCTACCATGCTCAGCCAGACTTGTACATCTAAATGATTAATTATGTGGTATGTGAATTATGTCTCAATAAAAGTATTTAAGGAACATGGTTTTATGGTCAGTGAGTATCTTTATCTCAGTTTGTGTGGTGTGTGTCTTGTAATTCTCCAGCTACTCTGAAATGATTGTTGTGGGCCAGGTAGAATAACAAGAAAGGAATCTCTGGGCTGGAGAGATGAGGCTGGTCTTCCAGAGGACCCAGGTTCGATCCCCAGGATCCATGTGTCCACTCACAACAGAACCCAGGGGCAGCTCACAACTGGCTGTAACTCCAGTGACAGGGATCGAATACTCTCTTCTAGACTCTGCTGGCACCAGTCACACAGATTGCATTGACATACATACAGGCAAAATACCCATATGTAACTGGAGGTTTCTCTCCCACCCACCAGTTCCCAAATAACCACTCAGAGGCTTAATATTAATTACAAACTGTTTGGCCTATTAGCTCAGGCTCATTATTAACTAGATCATATAACTTAAATTCACACATTTTTATTATTTTATATTTTGTCATGAGGCTCGTGGCTTATTACCTCACAGTTTGCTTCCCTGGTGACTGCTGGCATCTCCCCGACTCTGCCCTTTTTCTCCCTGTATCTGTTTGGATTTCCTGCCTAGCTATTGGCCAAATCAGCTTCTTTATTAACCAATGGTAATAAAATATATTCACAGCATACAAAGAGACATCCCACATCATTTCCCTTTTCTGTCTAATCAAAAAGGAAGGCTTTAACTTTAACATAGTAAAATTACGTAACAAAACGGTTATCAAGCAAGAATTACAGTTATAATATTTAGTCTATTTGCATTTGACAAAATTAAAGAAAAAATTCTATCATCTACCCTATCTTTGTGAGTCTAAAGTTTCATATCTAATTTACCTTTTATCATAACTAAGGAAAACTATAATCATAACTATCTAGCCTTCAACTCCATCAAAAAACCCCAGAAGGATATAATATTACCTGAGAAACAGAAAGTGCATTGCCAGCAACTTCTAAAACTCTAGAAATGAAAGAGATATCTGACTGCCTGGATAGTCACCCAAAGTTGTTCTGAAATGTTGGGACTCCATCTTTAGCCCACAGGCCCATAGTATGTTTCAGACTTTTCAATGAGGCAGGAAATTTGAAAGACTGTCCTGCCTATATTGGCAGTTTGTTAGTTGCTTTCTTCTATATCCTACAGAATGCCTGGTAGTTTCTTCTGTAAAGCTGGAACATGAAGAACCATCCCACCTTGTTTTGGCAAAGTTTAGTGGTAATTTTCCTGTGGGTCCTGTATGTTCAGTTTATACAGCATACGGTCAAGCAGTCCAGGGAAGCAGTTTCTTGCCCAGATGGCTAGCCTTGACACATTGAAAGCAAACTCCATATGGAGCATTTTTGATGCTTTGAGCTTCAATTCTTCTTGAAGTAATTAGTGCTACCAGGAGCAAATGTGTCTCACTGTCAAGAAAATTTAAGTTCTTAAAACATTTTAAATACCTTATTCTGTAGGTCTTTGAAGTGTTTGAAGATTATCTATCCATCTGAAATATGTCTCTGCATATCTAAAAAACTAACATTACTATAAGTTTGACTATTATAGATGACTATTAATTTGTATTTCCTAACTATACATTATATTTTAAATGAGATGTATAAACATAATACCTTAAACAATAGTATAAATATACATATAATATAACAAAATTAACCTTAAATTTGTATCAATATATAAAAATCCTTTAAACAAAAATACAAACAAATATACAATGTAACAAAATTAACTTAAATCCATCACAATGTAAAATATCTGAGGTTAATAATTGTCTTTTTATCCTTTATTCTTATATTCCCCTAAAGATAACAACTATCCATAACCTACCAAATAAGCAAAGCCCATTCATACCCCCTAAAACTGCTGGGAATGTGAAGGTTGTTTTTTCCAAACTGCTTCCTGCTGTCTGTGGGCAAAGTATCTTTAGAGTCTCTGATAAAATTTTGAGATAATGACCAAGTCCTGGGGGGCCAGTGGTAACCTTTGTGATAGATATCACCTGTCAAGGTTCAGGAGGTCTCCTTTGATCAAAACTGGTCCATCTTTTTTTTTTGTAGCTTTGGAACCTGTCCTGGAACTAGCTCTTGTAGACCAGGCTGGCCTCAAACTCACAGAGATCCACCTGCCGCTGCCTCCCGAGTGCTGGGATTAAAAGTGTGCACCACCACTGCCCAGCAAAGCTGGCCCATCTTAACCTGGGACAAATCCATAATCTCTTGTTTCCTTTAGAAAAAAAAGCAAAGGTGTTTCTTTAAAGTAATACATCCTTTAAGTTCCATTTTATAAATATATTTTTTGAGTTCTGTTTTCAAGCTAAGGCATTTTAAAAACATTTAGGTTGGTATATTTTATCAATCTCTCTTTCAATCTTATGTCTCTCAGCATCTGTTTCTTGTCCATCAGCCATCAAAAAATTCAAATTCAACACAATATTATACAGGATCCAGTCTCCCTGTGTATTTCCCATCTTTATATGACTTTTTTATATTATTTTTACTATCTCTTTAAAGACTTTGCTTTATGCTTTAAAACTATTTATTTCTTTATATAACTGTCTTTATTCTTTTTTATCTCTCTCCCAAGTCTACATACACTTTTTATATATACTATGACCTGTTTAGAGGTTTTTGTTTTGTTTTGTCTGAATCTGTCTTCATTGTGTATCTATAATCATTTTTTGACCAGGAGAATTTTTAAAATGCTAAGCAGGCATGGCTAGGACCAACATGGTGGGTTTGGCTGTTGATTCCACCCCGTTTGGCTTTCCAACATGGCAGAGGTATGTTCACTGCCAGCTCTGGGAGCCATGCTCACCCCTCCAACTCTGGGATGCAGCAAGTCCACAGTGCCACCAAGCAGTTTGTAGCATGCTGCCAGTAAACCCTTTCTGTTTGTATAAGTAAAAGCTAAATCCGTCACACAGGGCGAGGCTGATTAGACTCTCTGAACCAAGGCCTGTGTGAGACTGCAGAAACCCGCCATGCAGCTTAGCTCATGGTGGCTGGCGGTTGGCTCACAGGTGTTGAGTCCTATCACTGCACTGTTGCTGGCATGAGACAGTGCGACTCCATTTCTTTGTATTCAGAACCTGTTTTAAGCTTTCTCAGGTCCCATGTTGATCCATGCCAGACATTGGGCACCATTTATAACTGGAGGTTTCTCTCGCACCCACCAGTTCTCAAATAACAACTCTGAGGCTTAATATTAATTATAGACTGTTTGGTTTATTAGCTCAGGCTTATTATTAACTACAACCTAAATTAACCTATATTTATTATCCTATATTTTACCATGAGGCTCGTGGTTTCTTATACCACATCTTGTTTCCCTGGTAACTGCTGGCATCTCCCTGACTCTGCCCTTTTTCTCCCTGTGTCTTTGTTTGGATTTCCTGCCTGGCTCTATTCTGCCTGGCTATTGGCTAAATCTTTATTAACCAATGGTAATAAGACATATTCACAGCATTCAGAGAGTCATCCGACATCACCCATACATAAAATAAAAAAATAGTATTTTTTTTTAAAAAAAAGTAATGAATTTCTTTTTTAAGCTGGGGTCTCATGAAACCAAGGCTGTCCTTGAACTGGTAGGCCTCCAGATTTTACCTCCCAAGTGCTGGGATTACAGGTATGTGCTATCCTGCTCAGCTAGGATTTTCTTATTAAAATAATTATTAAGATAAGGGGTACACCAACCTATATATTTTTCAAATGTCTTAACTTCAAAATGGAAGTTCAAAAATATATTACATTGGAGAAGAGGTTATGCTTTTGTTTCCACAGAAAATGAAAGGCTGTGGATTCTTTCAAGGTTAGTAGAGATCAGAATTGACTGAGGAAGACCCTCGGAAAATTCCAGTTGCAGACAGAAAGAAGCAAACCTGAAACAACTACAAGACAGAACAAGGGTTTAATTTAGTGGTTTTTACAATCCACTGTCTCTCAGCAGCTATTGTTTCCTCATCAGCAATCAAAAAATGTAAAGCCAGTACAACACCATACAGGATCCAACTGTCTGTGCATTTTCCATCTTTACATGGCATATCCTTTTTATGTTATTTTTTTCTTTAAAGACTTAAATTATTTATAAACTATGTTTTTTTCTGAAAAAAAAAAAGATAAAGTACAGAGTTGAGGCTATAGCTCAGTTGGCAAAGTGCCCAAAGGACCTGAGTTCAATCCCCTAGAACTGAGTGTGGTGGTATATGCTTGCAATTGTATAAGAAAATTAATAAGTAGCCCAATGAATAAAAGGTTGGGAGGCAGAGGCAGGAGGATCTCTGTGAGTTGTGGGTCAGCCTGGTCTACAGAGTGAGTTACAGCCCAGCCTCAGAACTACACAGTGAGAGACTCTGTCACAGAATAAATAAACAAACAGCAAAATGGCTGGTGGGATGGCTCAGTGGGTAAAAATGTTTGTCACCAAGCCTGATGAGACGATTTCAATGACAAGACTTTCTGGCAAAGATAAGCGCTATAGCAATCTGGAGATGTTACAGTGCTCAGGGCTGAGCAGAGCCAGAGGAAGGGAGAGAATCCGTGGAACAGAGAGGGCTCTTAGGGCAGTGGACTTTTCAATATGCTACCACAGGGACAAATGCCATTATGCGCTTGTCCAAAGCCACACAACACCAAGAGGCAACCTGATGGCGGCCACAGACAACAATGTGTCAACATGGATTCACCCTTTGGAACAAATGCACTCTTCTGGGACAGTCTGGGAGGCTTGTCTAATAGGATGGAGTATATGAAAAATTAGGTTTTGTGATCTTTATTTTGCTTGGCTTTTTGGAGTTTGCCATGCTGAGACTGAACCCATGGCCTACCTTGCACAGGCTAGGTGAGAGGGCTCTCACTGAGGTATAACCTAGTGCTCCCTCAACTTCTTTTCCTTTTCTTTTAAGAAAGGGTCTTACTAAACTGCCCTGGTTGGGCTTGGATACACTCTCGACTATGCTTGCCTGGAATTTGCAAATTTTCAATTCAACCTTCTGAGTGCCTGAGATCACCAGCCTGTGCCTCAAGCCCACCTCTATCCTAGAGTCTTTCTGTTCTTCTGTTGTTAATGCTGTTTTTTCTTTAATTTTCCTTCTTTTTGTTTATTTATTGTCTTTTTTTTTTTTGTCTTTTTGAGATAGAGTCTCACTCTGCTGTCTGGAGCACACTGGGATTACCTGCACATCTGTCCTCTTTCTGCTGGATTTCACTATGAACTTAAAATAAGTAAACAAGAAACTGTCAAGTTCTGGTTGTCATGGGGCCCATCCAGCAGGAGTCTGTGTGTGTATGCATGTGTGTGTGTGCAACACGCGTGTGCAGGTGCATGAAAGCACATATGTGGAAACCAGAGATTGATGTCAAGTTTCTTCTGGTATCACCCTCTACCTTACCTTTCCGGACAGCATCTCTAACTAAACCTGAGGTTCACCATTGGCCAGACTGGTTGGCCAGTGAGCTCAAGGACCTGACTGCTTCCTCTCCTCAGGGTTATGGATATTCACATGTGTACTAGCTTTCACCTGGGTGCTGGGGAGCTGGACTCACATGCTTGTGCTTGCACAGCACCTCTGCCATGTAGTCTTCCCCACTGACATGTAGTCTTCCCCACTGACATGTAATCTTCCCCACTGACATGTAGTCTTCCCCACTGACATGTAGTCTTCCCCACTGACATGTAGTCTTCCCACAGGACACTCTGTCCTAGGCTCCAGCTTTGGGCAAGATGAATATAAGGGTATCTTGTCCAGGAAGCTTCAAGCTGCTTCTACACAGACAGCTCTTGCTTACTTATCTTCAATAGTTTGTTTTTAAACTAGTAATTTACACACACACACACACACACACACAGTGAGCATATAATATGTGCGTCAAAACAAACAAAACCAAACTCAGATCAAACCAGCACATACACATTCATTCCCCCCCCCATACACACAAACAGAAGGTGGTGGTTTCACTAGGTTTGTGGGTGTTTGCTTTGTCTTACTAAGTAACCTAGGCTGGATTTGAACTCTTCATCTTTCTACCCCAGCCTCCTGAGTGTTGGGGTTATAGACATTTGGTTATAGTGGTTACTTCTGCTTCTAGAAGTAGAATCATATAGGTAGTCTATGTAATTTGCAGCAACTTGACCAACAAAAATAGTTAAAAAGCCTGGATACAATAAAACCCCCCAAAAGGGTCAGCAAGACAGAGCAAAGTAGCCTGCCACTTCCACCCTCCCCACCCCCACCCCCAGCAGCCCTGCAGCTACTTCTGTCTAGGGATTGTTTGCTGATCTGAAGAGATGGCTGACACTCACCACCTAGAACTTCACAGAGCTGTGGAGGAAAGCCTGAACCCCAGGCCTGCCAACAATCGCCGGCTGCTGAACGCAGCTCTCCCTGCTGGCTCTGATTTCAAAGGGCAGCACCTCAGGAGGAGGGGTACCCTGGAGTAACACAGCTGTGGAAGACTACAGCCTGGCCGCAAGCCTGTGGGTAGCCCAGATGTTGACAAAGGAGGTGCCAGATGGCTGATGTCACCAGGCACCTGAAAAAAGCAAGAGAAATCCTTCCTGGAAAAGAGCGTCTATCACCCCAGGATCCTAACCTCCTACAACTTATTCTTCACTGTATGTTGAAAGCTGAAGAGCGAACCAGGCCCACAAGGTGATTTGGCTCGAAGAATAAGAACCAGTGGGCATGACCGGCAACAGAAATGGTTCCAGGGGCCTTCTGGATGTTAGGAGCCAGATGTAGATATAAAGATAAACTCCAATTACTCTGTCCAAAACAGAGGTCACACTTAAACATGTTGTCCATAAAGTACAGGTACCTTTGTATTTTTCCTCCATTTCTTCCTGTGTCCTTCCCTTCCGCCATGTGAGTGCAGAAGCCCTAGGAGGCCAGAAGAGGGCATCAGATCATCTGGAATTGGAGTTACAGGAGACTGTGAGTGACCACGTGGGTGCTGGGAACCAAACCCGGGTCCTCTGCAGGAGCAGCAAGGGCTTTTTAACTCCTAAGTCATCTTCCCAGTCCGTCCATCCGTCTGTTGTATCCGTTCTGTCCCGTCCCAGCACCCCCCTCTGCCCTCACTGTCCTGGCGTTTTGAGATAGAGTCCTCACACTAAATTTGAAGTTTTCTGTTTCAGCTAGACTGGCAGACTAGCCAGCCCCACGGTCTGTCCATTTCCAGCCCCCAGTCCTGAGTTAAGAGTGTGCTCCACCATACCTGGCTTCCCACTTGGGTGCCGGAGATCTGAACTCAGGTCTTTATGCTTGTGCAGTGAGCACTTTACCGATAGAACCATCTTCCTAAGCCAGCTTTTGCTTTTTGAGTCCAGGTTTCATATAGTCCACTCTGACATCAAACTCACTATGTGGCCAAGGCTGGCCTTGAACTCCTGGCCCTTTTGTCTTCACTCCACAAGTGCTGGGTACCAGAGTCTGTTCAGATCTTTTATCTATCTATCTATCTATCTATCTATCTATCTATCTATCTATCTATCTATCTATCTATCTTTCTATCTATCTATCCATCTATCTATTTAGAGGCAGGGTTTCTCTGGCTGTCCTGAAACTTGGTCTGTAGACCATCAAATTTTATTCTTAAAACCTGCAAAAAGTTGTTTTTGGAGAGCCAATAAGTCTGTCATGATATTCCAGTTCTTGGGAGGTAGAGGTTGGACGAGCAGGTACTCAAGGCTAGCTTTGGCTAGAGGAGATTCCATCTTAAAAATAACAAACAAATCAAATCAAACAGGAACTTCAAAATTTAAAACACCACAGAGTCCAGATTAAAAAGTCAGGAGGTGGGCAGTGGATCTGGGAGGAGTGGGGTGAATATGATCAAAAATATATTGGATGCATGTATGAACTTTTCAAAGAACTGTAAAATTATTATATAAAAATTAAAAGTTAATGGACTGGTTTAACAGGAAATTAAACAGAGCTGAGGAGTGAATCGGTGGAATGAAAATTAAGGAAGCTTTGGGAGGGTCGTATGGTTTTTGTAAAGAAAGGACATCTCCTTTTCCTGCAAAAGGATGCTCTTGACAGTGTGGCTTTTACCTCACCCCATTATACTTCAGATATTTTGTTTTCATAAAACAAATTCATATGCTAGCATGGAATTTACTTTGAGCTGTGGTATGCGCTTTCCTTTTATCTGTCCTATTTATTTATTTAATTGTTTATTTTTAGTGATGTGTACTGGGGGAGTCTATGTCCTCAGAGGTGAGAAGCATTGGATTCCCCTGGAGCCAGAGTTATAGGCAGGTATGAGCCACCAACATGGGGGCTGGGAATCAAACTCCAGTCCTTGGTAAGAGCTGCGGGCACTCTTAACCACTGTGCCATCTCTCCAGCTGTGATCTCTTGTTCAGAGTCTCACTATGTAGCCCTGGCTGGCTTGGAACTCACTGTGTAGATGAAGCTGGTCTCAAATTCACAGAGATTCACTTCTGCTCCTGAAGCATGACTCTCTTAAAAGAAACTTTTTGTTGTAGTCTCTTGAAACAGTCCCATTATATTGTAGCCCAGGCTGACCTGTAGCTCAGGCTGGCCTCCAATTGTGTGCTTGCGTGTGTGTGTGCGTGTGTGATTCCTGGGAGCTGGACTTACAGGTGTTTTTGAGCTGCCTGACCTGGGTGGCTGCTGGAGAACTCTGGTCTGAGCCATTTCTCAGCCTGGTTTCTGACTTTTGCCAGTCTACCTGCCGCAACCTCCCAGGTGCTGGGATTATAGGTAGGAGCCACTACATCCAGCTAAAGCAAAACCAAACAGAAAAACCCACATTAAAAAAAAATCTGCCAGACATACTGGCATATGCCTTTAATCCCAGCACTGAGGTGGCAGACAAAGGTGGCTCTCTAAGTTTAAGGCCAGTCTGGTCTACATAGTGCATAGTGAGTTGCAGGACAGCCAGGGTTACATAGAGAGACCCTGCTTAAAAAAAAAAACAACTCAAAAAACAAAAAATTAATTCATTAATTAAGAAAAGATAGATCTACTTTTTGAGATTATAATGTAATTACATCATTCCTCCTCCCCCTTCCTCCCTCCAAACCCTCTTGTATACCCCTCTTTGCTCTCTTTCAAATTCGTGGCCTCTTTTTTATTAGTCATTGTTATATGCATACATGTATATGCCTATATATTCCTAAATACACAAATATAGTCTGCTCTGTCTATGTAATGTCACCATGTGTTTTCAGGACTGGCCATTTGGTATTGGGTAGCGATTGATGTGCTCATCCCTAAGGAAGATTCCACTCTTAGCATTGCCTAGAGTTTTTCATTAGGACTGAGGCCTCCTGGGCTTTTCCTCATTCATTTTGGCATGTTTATTGCTCTCCGTGTTTAGCTCACGCTTAGGCAGTCATGCTGGTTAGATTTTGTGTAGCTTCTGACATTCCTAGGAGACACAGTCTCACGGCAAGCTCCATGATCCTAGGCTCTCACAATCTTTCCACAGTGATCCCTGAGCCTTAGGTATGGGAGCTGTATTATGGATGCATTCTGTCAGGACTGGGAACCCATGTTTTTAATGGAACATATTTATACATGAAGAACAATTAGTAGTGGATTGAATTTGAGGGAACGACTTAGAGGAAATGAAAAACCACAATGGTTGATATGCACTGTTGACACAGCCTCTGGCTTCCTAGTGGAAATTTTAGCATCAAATCTCTGCTACCTTCATCGCTGAGACCATGGGCCCGCACTTCTGGGGGGCTCAGGGCACTGTCAGCAGAGGTCCTGATGTACCAGGCAGGTGCCAACAGCAGTCAGAGCAGAGAACTAACAGACAGTGACAGTTCTATGTGTTCCTTGTACTCCACTGTTCCCTGTACCCCACTGCTGCCTGGTACCTCACTGTTCCCCAGTACTCATTGCCACCCCAGTCCCTACTGCTCCCTGGTACACCACTGTTCCCACTAACCCACTGTTCCCCATTGCTAACTAACTTGCTTCTTGCTTAGGTGAAAAAGAGTTAGATGGCTTATGCCCATAAGCTCAGCACTTGGGTTGAAAGGAAGAAAAGACTAAAAAGCCATTTTTCTTGGGTAATAGAGGAAGGAAATTTGTACTTACATTTCATTTGTGTTTTAACAAATAAAGCTTGCCCAAAGATCAGAGTGCAAAGCTAAGCCACTAGAGGCCAGAAGGTGTTGGCTCACACCTTTAATCCCAGCATTTAGGAGATGGAGGCAGAAGGGTCAGGAAGTATTCAAAACCCATCTTGGCCCCAAAAGACCTTGTCAGAAGAAAAATTAAAAACAAATAAGGAAGGAAATATAATAATACACTCATGATAGGTACATGTTAATAAAAAATTAAATTATCTGGGCATGGTAACACATGCCTACAATGTCAGCACCAAGGCAGGAGAGTTGCTATGAGTTTGAAGCTAGCCTGAGATGCATAGTGAGTGCCAGGCCAGACAGGGTTACATAGTAAAACTCTGACCAAAAAAAAAAAAATCAAAAATCAGTTAAATAAATAATGAATTCATAGACAAAGAGACTCAACTATGTAAGTACATCCGTTCTGAAACTAGTCTATACTCTGAATGGAACCCCAGTGAAAATCCCCAAAACTTAAAAAATATAACTAAATAAATGTGACAAATTGATTACAACAAAATAAAATAATGCATAAGTTCATCACCAGGAGAAGGGCTAAACAAATCGTGGTCTGTACAGAGACTGAACAAGGCAGATGGACAGCCTGCAATGACAAGAGTGTGTTCAGACAAGCCAGCAGCGCGCGCACCCACGCCGGCCCGAGGGCTCAGAAATGGACATAAAATTGTACGTCTAGGAGAGGAAGGGATTGAATGCAAATTAGGATGTGAGTCAAGAAGGCCTGTGACGAGACAGGGCACACGGTACGTTCTGATGAGCCGGTACTGGCCCACATCAGGGCTTGAAATGGTTAGGAAAGTATTTGCTTTGTGGTAAACTATCTTGTATACTCTTCTAGAGACGGAATATCTTTTACAATGGTGATCTAGGACGTTTCTCACCTCTCAGAATGGGAGTGTCATAGGTGCTGCAGTCTCACTGAGAGACAAAGTAAGACCATATATAAAATAAGTGTTTAGTTTTTATTTTTTAATCAATTATTTATTTTCCTCTGAGTGTTCTGCTTGCATGTATGTATGTGACTGCAGTGTCTGAGGAGGCTGGAAGAGGGCATTGGGTCTCCCAGAACTGGAGTTACAAGCAGTTGTGAGCCACCATAAGGGTGGGAACCAAACCACGGTCCTCAGTAAGAGTAGCAAGTTCTTCATAGCTAAACCATCTCTTTAGTCTCTGTTATTTTTTTACTCTTACTAATTTGTCTCAATTTGTAGCCTATGCTGGCCTGGAATTCCAGATCCTTTTGCCTCAGCCTTCTTTGTGCTGGGATCACGGCATGTGCCACCACACCTAGCTGAGGTAAGCAGATGCTTAACTAAACCGTAGCAGAGGCCATAGGAAAGGGAGTGGCCTGGACTGAGCCCAAGAAGATTGCTAAAGGCTGCAAATTTGCTATTGTTGATTCAGAAGGGCAAGGAACAGGGCCACCAGAGATACCTCCAAGTCCCACTTCCAGAGGACAAAACTAAAACGAAACAAATCCGAAGCATTGTCCTCCCTCCTGGCCTCACTAGGACTATTTTTCAGGACCGTTTTGTTTCCTTGAGTGTTCTGAGACCAGGACTGTGACTGGAGCTCTGAGGAAAACAGGCCGCAGAAAAGGAGCCTTCTTACTAATGCTCTAGTCTCTGGGCCTGTGCACAATGGTCCACCTGCCTAGGTGAGGGCTGCTCTGAGGATGTAGCAGGGAATCCTTGCAGCAGTACAGTGACCCTGGTCCCAACTTTGCCCATCTAACTTACATGCTAAGAGGGATCCAGGCTGCTGAGGATATGGGTTGGTGGTGAGTGGTTGGCTAGGATAGACAGGACCTAGGTTCAGTCCCCAGTATGAGAAGAGAGGAAGGAGAAAGGAGAGAGAAAGAGGGAAAGAGGGAGGGAAGGAGGGAAGGGAGGGAGGGAGGGAGAGAGAGATATCTGGGGCAGGAAATTAGCACTGAGTTTTAACCTCACTGGCTACTTCTTACAACACATCTGGAAATGGAGTCATGCCTGGGGAAGATCTTGGCTTGGTAGAGGGTCCCAGACCAACCCTCCCATTTAAAACAGTTAATTAATCAATGTTTGTTTTAAAAATGGTTTATTTTTATTTTTAATTATGTCTGTGTATATGTGCCTCTGTAGAAGTACAGGTACCTGCTGAGGCCAAAGGAAGGCACTGGTGCTCCTGGAGCTGGAGTTACAGGTGGTTGTGAGATGCCCAGTGTCCCAGCGCAGGAAGCGCTCTTCACCCATAAGCCACCTCTCCACCACCTCTTATGAAAATTTTGAATCATTTTGCGTCATCTAGTCTGCAAAGGATAGCATTTAGAAAACGTAAAGGGTCTGGAGAAACTGCTCAATAGGGAAGTGTGCTGGCTGTACAAGCATGAGGATCTGAGTTTGGATCCCAGCTCGTACGTTAGAAAGAGCTAAGTTCGTGTGGCCTCAAATCTGCATGTAAGCCCAGCATGGTGGGGGCAGACAGGAGGTTTTCTGAGGCTTGCTGGCCGCCAGCCTAGTGATAGTTCCAGGTTCAGGGCAAGACCCCAAGTCAAGTGAATAAAGCTAAAAATGCAGAACAGGACACCCAAAGTCCTTCTCTGTCCTCTGTGCACATGTACACAGATCTGTGTACCCAAATACGCATATGTGCATAAACACATATGCACGCACGCACGCACACACACACATGTGTGCACGCACACGCGCACACATACACACACAATGCGCGCACATACATGCGCAAGAAAATGTAAAGGAAACCAGGTGTGGTGCCACATGTTTGTAATCCAACACTTAGAGGCTGAGGTAGGAGGCTTTCCAAGAGCTCCAGGCTAGCCTCGCTATATAGTGAAATCCTGGTTCCCCTAAACCAAATCCAACAAAGCAAGAAGAGTAGCAGAAGTTAAATAAAACAAAGAGCACCCCCCAAAAGAATAGTACCGAATGCAGGTGATGTTTTGGAGCTGGCAATATGATTCAGTTTGCTTGCGAGAGTGTGATTTACTAACACCCTGGAAAACATCTCAGAACATAAAACATATGCATGCCTCTCTCTGACCGGAAAATCCTCTAGGAATTTACCTATGGGAAGTGAGACTCTATTGCACAGAGAGACTGGTACATGAATGACCACAGCAGCAGCACGACTGCTCCAAACCGGAAACAACCCAGATGCCCGCTGACGGGCAAAGAGCTCGTCAGAATCCTTTGCCATCATCAGAAGGAAAAGACGAGCTGATCCATGAAACGACATGACTGGAGTTACGTTGAGCAAAACCAGACCACCTGTGATCTTAGCTCTCCGGAGATCTAAGGGGAAAGACCTTGAGTATCAGGCCAGCCTGGGCTACACTTGAAGATCCTATCTTCAAAACCAAAACCAAATGGGACAAAACAAGAAGCCAGACCTTTAAAGGGCCACACAGACTGACTCCAGTCATCCCGGACTCTGGAACAGACACTAGGAAGGGGATCAGAGGTTGCCCGGAGCTGGCAGAGAAGGAAGGATCAGAGGTTGTCCAGAGCAGGTGTGGTAGCAGGGATCAGAGGTTGCCCGGAGCGGGCGGAGTGGGAGGGATCT
Organism: Ondatra zibethicus; assembly: GCA_004026605.1. NCBI lineage: Eukaryota > Metazoa > Chordata > Mammalia > Rodentia > Cricetidae > Ondatra > Ondatra zibethicus. The sequence goes on along the minus strand of PVIU01012721.1, from coordinate 33,230 downwards.
TCTGAAGGGACTGAACAGGCAGCTTTGCAAACTAGACTGGAGATCAGCTTGGTTATCAATTCATTATCTTCTAGCTGCATGGCCTTGGGTAAAGTACTTCGTGGCTCAGTAAGGCCTTGAACTCACTCTATAGCCTAGACTAACCTCAAACAGGAAGTCTTCTTGTCCCCACACTTGCCTGAGTGCTGGGATCACAGGTATTGCCATCATGTCCAGCTTAAAGTCTCTTACCTAGGCTGGCACTTCCCTGGGCACAGCAGGTGGCATTCTATTTTTCCTTTGAGACATGGGCTTATGTTGCCATAAGAATGTAATGCTGGCTTTGAACTCAACACATAGCTGATAACAGGCCTTTGCCACCATGTTAGCTTTTTATTTTTAATATTTTACAAACGTCTTACTTATTTTTAAAAGTTTGTGTGTGGGGTGTGTACATGAGTTCATGCATGCACAAATGAGTACAAGGGGGCTGCAGAGGCCAGAAGAGGACCTCTGCTACCATAGATGCTAGGACTCCAATCTTCTGCAAGAGCAGCAGCCCTTAGCCCCTCCCCCGTCCCCTTGCTTTTCTCTGCTTTAGAGAAGGTCTCACAGCCTCAGCCTCCTGAGTATATGCTGCCATGTTGGGCTTAATTCATTCTTTTTGTTATAGTTTTTCTGAAGCCGGCCCTATTTGTATTTAAAAACAAATTGAAAACAAAGCAGGCAATAGTCATTCTTGTGCATGACCCAGAACCACGGCTTTTAGTAAGGACCAACCACTGTTTCACATGTGAGGTGCATCAGACACCATCTAAGCACGCTGCATAAAGTAACTCCCTGGGGTCCAAGAGGAAGAGTTCATTCTCCCATTTTGCAGATAAGCAAAGCAAGGCACACAGGGGATGCTTACTAAGCCCCTGCAGAGTATTTCTAAAGAACAAAACAAAACAAACAAAAACGAGAGTGGAATTCCCTAGGGTTGGGAAGAGAAGACTTTGGGAATTTGGGGTTAGAGCCAGAATCGAAAGATTAGTCAGGTTTGGAGGCTTCAGCACTGTCTCCGGAATGTGCGATGTCAACCTGGGAATTCTTTAAATACAGAGATTCTGGACTGTGCTGGGCCTGAGCAGACTTAAGCAATCCGCAAGTTGAGCAAGGCCAGCTGCCAGCTCAAACCCCGTTGTCTCCAGCTCAAAGTCTTTATGTTTCTGTCTTAACCTTGTGTGTGTGTGTGTGTGTGTGTGTGTGTGTGTGTGTGTTTTAATGTGTGTTCCTGAGTACACACTTGTACAGATGCTCACACATGTGGGTTCTCGTGGAGGTTGGCATCCAGTGTCTTTATTAGTCTCATTTCATCTTTTGAGACAGGGTTTCTGCCTTCCCTTCTCCTGCTACCCCAGTTCTGGGGTTATAGGTTAATGGCACTGCCGTGAGCTGCCGCTCACTGTGGATCCAACCCAGGTGCTCACACCTGCATGACAAGCCACTTGCCACCTGAACCACCTGCCCGGCTACTAACTTGCCTTTTATAGGGAAGGGATGATGTGGCATACTCTGGGGGACCACAACACTTGACCTCGAGTGGTCCCCATTCTCTGGTTCTCTAGGTCTGGTCAGGTATCCCTCTTGTCCTGTTCCTGCCTTGGGACACCACCACCAGCTTCCTTTTCTTGTTCTCCCTAGTAGAGTCTGGGCATGAAGATGGGGAGGGGTGGAGTCAGGTGTGTCACCTGTATGGCCTTGGGATGGCGGCTCTCTCTGTCTAGGCTGGCAGTGTGGTCGGTGTGCCCATCTTAGATACTTTAACATGTCTTATCTGGGCATGGTTACAGTCACCTATAATCCAAGCACTCAGGAGGTAGAGGCAGGAAGAACAGGCGTCAAGACCATTTTCAGCTGCATACTGAGTTTGAGACCAGCCTGGGCTGCATGAGACCACTGTTAATTTTCAAGCAGCCAATCAATAGCATGAGTTCGCCTGGTTGGGACTTGGAAAAGTGAGCCTGTGGTAAGAAGGGAAGCTGGTTTCTACCTCTTCAAAGTGATTGAAGCCCTGGAATGGCTTTAGAGTCAATGACCTTGCTGTAGCAGCTGTCAGGCCTTAGTGCGAATCTGACTAGGGAGCAGTTGCACTCGCCCTGGCTCAGCAAGCTCCGGAAGGAAGGGCCAGCTCCTGCCCTGGCGAGCCTGGATCTGACTTGTAGGGTTTTTTTGTTTGTTTGTTTGTTTGTTTGTTTTTGTTTTTTGTCAAGGGCGAACAACAGAACACAAATTGGAAAACACAAATATGCAATTTCAGCAAGCAATTATGTACCTGAGTTTGGGCTCTTTCTTCATTTAAAACCAGCATGAGACAGGTGTGGTGGAGCACGCCTTTAATCCCAGCACTCGGGAGGCAGAGGCAGGCGGATCTCTGTGAGTTCAAGCCTAGCCTGGTCTACAGAGTGATTTCCAGGACAGTCAAGGCTGTTATACAGAGAAACCCGGTCCTGAAAAACCAAAAACCAAACCAAAACAATACCCAGCATTGCAAGCCTGGCATGATAGGTTGTGCCTGTAATGCATGGGTGACTGAGGCAGGAGGATTGCTGAGAATCTGAGGCCAGTTTGAGATATAGAATGACACCTTGTGTTAAAAAAGCGAGGGAGGGACTGGAAAGGTGACTGCTTATGAGCACGGGCTGCTCTTGCAAAGGGCCTGGGTGTTTCCTAGCACTCACTTGCAGCTGCAGTTCCAGGGCATTTGACATCGTATTCTGGCCTCTGTGAACACCAGGCACTCGTGTAGTACACAAACATATATTTGACCAAAACACTCATACACATAAAATAAAAATAAGTAAATTTTGGAAGGAAGGGAAGGGAATAGAGAAAAATGTATAGCTCAATAAAAACAATAAAAAATAAGTAAATTTTTCAAAAGGATGAAATTAAATAATGACTAAAAGAATGGCACAATGTGGATACCCATAAGGTTTCCCAATATCCACAGAAGAAGGGTAGAGGAGGAAGGAAACCGCTCACACGCGTGACACCTCTCACTGCACCGGGTTCCAGACTTTCAGTGTTTGGTTGGATCCTGAAGGAACTGTCCGTGCTTGCAAGCACTGTTGTCAGGAAAGCTACAGGTGTCTGTGGGATTTAAAAATGCATTATAATGTGTTCCCGCGTAAGCCCGCGTAGGTGCGTGAGTTCTCACGGGAGCCAGACATTGATGTTGGGTGTCTTTGTCAGTCATGTCTCACCTTTGACATTGAATTCTATGTGTGTGGGTGCTCTGCCTGCATTTATGTCTTGCACTGTGTGCATGCACTGACCTTGGTGGTCAGAAGCAGGACATCAGACCCCCAGCACTGGAGCGAGGCACCGCACGGGTGCTGGAAGTCAGACCTGGGTCCCCCAGAAGAGCAGCCAGTACTCTAACCACGGAGCCATCTTTCCAGCCCACCACTTTGTGGCTTTTTCTTTGTTTTGTTGTTGCTAGATCCCTCACTGAACCTGGAGATCACCTGCTACATTGGCTTGGTAGTCCAGAGGACCAGGTTTAGGGAACGCTCTACACTTGGGTTTTGGTGTTGCCAAAGGCTATTCTATTTCTTAGATATTTGGCACTGCTTTAGACATATCAACCTTGCCTGGCTCTGCATCTACTAGGAAGCTTCCATGATGACCCTGTAGCTTAAAGGTGGAGCAGGAAGCAAGGACTGGAGCTGGGTGAGGAAGTCTCTAGCCAGGCAGCAAGCAACCTGTGTCAGGCTAGCTGGGCTCTCAGTCTTTAGCCTAAGACAAATGTGCCTTGTATAAGCCCAGCTAGGATTTCCTGGGGGTGTCCACTGGGCATAGTGTGTCTGATAAAATGCAGGACACCCTATTACGTCTTAATTCCAGATCTATAACAGGTATTTAGCATATTTGAGCTTCCTTTTTCTTTTTTGAGATACGGGGTCTCCTGTAGCCCAAGCTGGCCTCACGCTCACTAGGTCACCAAAGCTGGTCTGAACTCCAAGTACTGCATTCACAGGCCTCCCTGCACAATATCTGAGAAAAACGAAAAAAATTATTCATGGTCTGATCTGAGAGACACATTTAACTGAACATTCTGCACTTTTATTTGCCAGACCTGGCAACTCCAGCTGGACAGGAAGTTCAAGGATCCAGGTTCTAGTCTTGAGTCTGCTTTAACCAGGCCAAGCACAATGGTAATCACCTCTCAGGCCTCTGGTGCAAAACAAAGAGCCCCCACTCCTCCTCCTGGGTGAGGGTGAATCACCCAGGCTAGACCTAGAACCTATGCTTTCTAGGTCAAGTTAGTGCAGAGACAAGCCTTTAGAAGGACGTGAGGGTGTGCACAAGCAGTTAGAGGGCTTGGTGCAAAAGAGACCCACAGCTCACACATAGTTAAGTAGGTGTTCTTAACACTGAGGGCCTTAGGACTCATTGGGTGAGCGTGAAAAATACACACGTTCTGCACTACTACCAACCAAGTCAATCGGTCTGGGGTGGGGTCCAGATACTTGTCTTCTTAAAAGTTCCCAGAGGTTCCAGCGACCTGCCACGGTTAACAAACTGCAGGAATCTGGGCAGCTTCCAGGGATGGTTTCAAAGCTGGCCCAGCGCGGCCTCAGGGCGTCTCCCTCGCACGGCAGGACAAGCGGATGCGGAAGGACTGAAGCGGGATCTGGGCCTTACCCCTGTCCCATCAGTGCCCTCCTCTGCACACCCCGCGCTTCTGGGAACCCAAAGAAAGACGCCTGGATTCCAAGGCAGGAGCAGTCTCTAGCTGCCAGCGCTGGCTGCGGGGGGTCCCAAAGCTGTCCTACCCACAGCGGGCTCCGGCTGCCAGCGCCTGGGCGTGGGGGCAGCGAGTCCGAGAGTGCAGGCGGCCGACCTGGCCAGCGCTAGGCGGCGCCCGAGAGCACCGAGTCCCCTCCAGCGTGGGTCTTGGGGCAGAGGTCTCCAGCTGAGATCCTCGGGGAGGGGGGAGTATAACAGCACGCGGGGTCGGGGTCTCGGAGTTGGTCCCGGAGTTGGGGCGAGAAGGGGCATGGATTTAGAGAGGGGGCCCAGAGCAGGAGTCCTGAAGCTTAGGGTCGCGAGAGTGTGCTCTGGTGCGAACATCGGCTTTCTGATGGTGGGGCCAAGTCTCACCTTTCACAGGGTGGCTGGTGGGTTCCATTCAGGTGGCACCTGAAGGCGACTGCTTCAGGTGACCCCTCCTCTCATGCTAGCTGAGCATCGCTGTTAAACCAATCTGGAAGAGTCTTCACGCTGTGCTTCAGCGGACTGTTGATTGGCAAGAAAATTACATTGCTGACAAGCGATCCTGTCTCCGGAAAACAAAAGCGAAAGAAAGAAAAGAAAAAAGAAAATCACATTGTTTCTAAATACAAGAAATCCATCAAAACAGATTGAAAGGAATGCATTTCCTATGATGGTGTGACAGGAGAGAGATCTCAGATCCAGGATCCTGAAATATGGCAGCATCCAGAATCGAGAAGAAGCACATTCTGTTGAAAATTGTGTTCATTTATTGTGCTTTAACTCTCTCTCTCTCTCTCCCCTCTCTCTCTGTGTTCGTGGTGTTCATGTGTAGTTGTGTTTGCATGTATGTGAGCACACATATGTGTGGGTACAAGTGCAACTCTGTATGCATTGGAAACCAGAAGCTGCTGTCAAGTGCCTTCTTCTCTGCTGCCCCTCATGTTTTGAGACAGCGTCTCTCATTTGAACCAGTGCTACCCAGTGAAGCTAGTCCAGCCAGCTAGCAAGCCCCAAGGACCTTCCTGCTGCCATCTCTTAGGTGCAGAATTACAGGCAGGTTGTGTCTTCCGATAGGGTCGGGTGACCTGAATTACAAATGTTCATGCCTTGTGAGCAAGCACCTACCCCTTGAGCCATCTCCACAACCCTGAGAGACTTTTTAAAAATTACAAATTTAAAACAAAGAATACATCACAGATCACTACAGAACACCCCCCCAAAACCATGCAAACATACTCTGAAGGAAGATGTTCTCTCAAGAGCTGAACAGTGTTTGAATGATTTCCTTTTGAGAAACTGGAGTTTGGTGTATGATAATGATCTTCCCCATGTTATCAATAATTTCTTTTTCTCATTTCCCATTTTACTTAAAAGCTCTTCTGGTAACATTTATTTCTCAACTTCTGAGTTTCAGTCTGGAAATAAGAAAACCCAACAAATAACAGGACCTGATCCCTTGCCTAGGAGACTCACCATCTAACCAGGGAAAGGGAGGCTTATGAATAAGACCAGCAGATTTCACAAAATTATAGAGGGGACATCAAGGATGTTTTGTGTCATTCTGAGACAGTGTCTTCAGTATCCCAGCCCGAAGTGGCCTGGAATGGGTTGTGTCGTCAATGTGCCCTTGGGCTTCTGATCTCCAGGCTCCCATCTCCCAAGTGCTGGGACTGCAGATGTGGACACCAGGTCCAGGTTAGTTCTCAGCACTCTTTTCCCCTGCACACTTTTTGTGTTTGGGGTGGAATGTAGAGCCTGTGCATGGGAGGTAAGCATTCTACCACTGAGCAGAACCCCAAGCTGCCCTAAGTTACTAGTTATTCAAAGGAAGACCTGAGGGGTAAAGTCCCGAGCTGCCAGAGTAAATGCCTTAGACCCTGGGTCTTCAACAATACAAACAGCTTCAGTTACAGTCCTAGAGGATAGGAGTCCAAGGTCAAGACATGGCAGAGATGGTCCTGTCTGTGTTTCTTCTCCTTGATTAGTAAGCCCCTTCTCCCTATCTTCACAATGTTGTTCCCCTTTCTAAGAAGGACACCATTTGTATTGGATTCGGGCCTAATCTACCCCAGTGATCTCATTTAACCTTGATTACATCTTCAAAGGTGTTGTGGGATATTTGTACACTGTGTGAAGGTGGATTGCTGTGATTGGTGTAACAAAGAGCTGAACAACCAATAACTAGGCAAGAGGTATAGGTGGGATTTCTGGGGAGAAAAATGAAGAGGAGGAGAATCTGATTAACACAGTGGCTGACGTGGCAGTTAAAGACTTGTCTCATGTCCCAGAGAACACTGCAGGTGCTTAGCAGAGGTAGGTCCAGACACAGAAAACCTCTAAAAAGGTGCAGTATGTTTAAAGAATGTGCTTAGAAATAAAAGAAATAGAGGTTAAAATAAAGCCACACAAAGATGAAAAATACACAGAGAGTCTGGATACTGCATGTTATTATGTTCTCTTTGAGTTGTTTGAATGCTGAGGAAGGAGCAACACCTGCTAAAATATATTTGTTGTTTATAAATGCTGCTGAATTAATTCAAGATAGGTATTTTGAAAATACCTTGACTTCAAAATTGAAGTCAAAAGGTATGTTACTTTGGAGAAGAGGTTTTGCTTTTGTTTCCACAGGAAATGAGAGGCTGTGGATTCATTCTGGGTTAAGAAAAATCAGGTTTGATTAAGGAAGACCCTCTGAGAAATCTCTGATAGGAGTAGATGGCCCAGATGTCTGAGTTCTACATCCAGAACAGATTCAAGACTGCTGCCTAAGATGATCAAGCCTCATAGGATGCTTCAATCATGACTTGATCATAATTATAAATTTTATTTAGGTCCCCATAAGATTATCAGTGCCCCCAGTCAGCAGGAAGCAGCCTGGAAAACTATGCCCACATTCCCAAAAAATGGACTATGGATATTTTCCTTTGTTTAGAATGTTGGTTACAAGTTGTTATGGATAATGCTCAGGAGAAAAGCTAAACAAAGGATGTTACATTCAGAGTTCTTGTTTTAACTTAAAAGGTGTGGGGGAAAGTGCTGTGGGACAATGGTTTGTACCCTGTCAATCATATTTTAATAAAATGCTGATTGGCCAGTAGGCAGGCAGGAAGTAGAGGCGGGGCAACGAGAATTCTGGGAAAGGAAAGCTCAGTCTGCAGTCGTGACCCAGCCGCAGAGGAAGGATGATGAGACTGCCTCTCCGAAAAAGGTTCCAAGCCACGTGGCTAACACAGACAAGAATTATGGGTTAATATAAGTTATAAGAGTTAATAAGAAGCCTGAGCTACTAGGCCAATCAGTTTATATTTTAAAAAAATAAAAAAGTGCTTAGATGCTGAAGAAAGAAAAGAAAAAGAAAATGGGTATAGACGTCATAGAAAAATATTTTTAAAATGATAAAGTCTTTAAAGAGAGAGTAAGTAATATAAAACAATAAGCCATGCAAAGGTGGAAAATGCACAGGGGTCTGGATCCTGCATGGCACTTCATTGACTTTAAATTTTTAAATGCTAATATATAAAAAACAATAGCTGCTGAGAGACATTGAATTATAGAAACTACCAAACTAAACCAACCTATATATTTTAAGAATGCCTTTACTTCAAAATAGAAGTCAGAAAATATCTTGTGTTGGGGGAGAAGTTATGCCTTTGTTTCCACAGGAAGCAAAAGTTATAGTTCTCTTCAAAATTAATGAAGATCAGATTTGACTGTGGGAGACCTCCTGAAAGTCTTGACTATACACACAAAAGAAGAAACCATGAAAGACTACAGGCAGGACAGGTGACATACATGCTGATCCCTCTACATGGGAACAGTTCTGAGACTTTTGTTGGCTACAGAGTCATCATGACTTATTATTACATACCATCCTTTCATATGGCATGGTAGAGGTTTGGTTATAAAGTCCAAACAGACTAAAGTTAACAGACACCTTTTATCTGCTCAAACATAGAACAAAGAAATCATCTTTAGCTGACTTGTGCACACCACACAGTCCATACTTGTGTTGATGCAGATATGTATGTTGCCTTTAAAAGTTTATATGTTTTCAGAAAAAGGGACCAGACACTAATAAAGACAAGTAACCTAGGTGATCCAGTCTCTCAGAATGCCTCTATTCCAGTTTCCTCAAAATTCTGCATCCAGAACAACTTGAAAGCTGCTAACTGAGCTGGTCCAGCCTCACAGACTATCCAGTCAGAATTCAGATAAGCCCTACACTTTCCCATCACACTGACACTGGACAACAGCTAGCTCTCCCAGGACTTGATCATTATCCCAATTTTTCCCCAGGGTTCCCTAAGATTCCATCACCCCCAGACATCAGGAAGCAGTCTAGAGAACATGTCGTTCACATTCCCAAGAGGTGGGGTGGATGACTTTTGGTCATTTGATGGGTTATAGATGTTTGTCATCGTTTAGGGGGTTTGGTTGCAAGTTGTTATTGGTCATGGTCAGGAAAAAAAACTGAACAAAGGAGATTACATTCAGGGATCTCTTTCTGAAGGAAAAAAGGGGGAAATAGTATAGAAATGATAAAATAAAAGGGTAGATTGTTGAGTCTGTTTTTGAACAACTACTAGGCTGGTGTGGGACAATTGTATTCTGTCAATTATATTTTAAATATAATTTAAAATTTACTGCTTGGTCAGTAGCCAAGCAGGATTTATAGGTGGGACAACCAGACAGGAAGTAGAGGAGGGTCAATGAGAACAGGAGTATTCTGGGAAGAAGAAAGCTCTTTCTGCAGTTGTGAGCCTGCCACAGAAGAAGCAAGATGTGACTGTCCCACTGAAAAAGGTACTGAGCCATGTGGCTAACATATACTAATAATGGGCTAATATAGTTATAAGAGTTAATAAGAAGCCTGAGATAGTGGGCCAATCAGTTTATAACTAATGTAGACCTCTGTGTGATTTCTTTGGGACCTAACAATTGTGGGAACTGGGCAGGACAGAAACTCAGTCAACACTAGTCTCAAAGTTTTTACATTGGTATAGATTTTTGTATATTGAAACAAATTGAATGTTATTTTTGTTATACTGTATATATGTTTCTACTCTTGTTTAAAGTATTTTATTTATGTGACTCATTTAAAAATGTAATGTAGGGGCTGGAGAGATGGCTCAGAGGTTAAGAACACTGACTGTTCTTCCAGAAGACCTGAGCTCAATTCCCAGAAACCACATGGTGGCTCACAACCATCTATGGTGGGGGATCAGATGCCCTCTTATGGAATAAAGGAGTACATGCAGATAGAGCACTAATATAGATAAATAAATAAAAATCTTTAAAAATGCAATGCAAAGGTTTAGTCTTTGAAAGCTATTTAAGATAATAAAGTATCTGGTCTTCAAACATTTCTGAGACCTACAGAATATGACAGTTATGATGTTTTAATAACCTAAGGCTTTTCATGACAGTGAGACACATCTGCCACCAGCAGCAACAATTTACTTCAAAAGAGGATGATGGGCATCAAAGAACCTCTGTATGGCATTTGCTTTCATTTGTAGCAAAGTTAACCACTGTGCAAAGAACTTCCTTGCCTTGACTGTTGACAGTATGCTGTCCAAAACAGGACAAGCAGGATACAAAAGCAGACAACTGTCAAACTCTGGCAAGACAAGGTGGGACAGTCCTTCAAAATTCCTGCTTCACAGAAAAGTCTGTCAGATATTCTAGGCCTGTAGGCCAAAGATGGATGCTTCAATGCTGCAGGGGTGACTGCAGGGGTTGACATTGGGGTGACTGTCCAGGAAGCCAGATGTCTCTGTTGTTTCTTAATTTTGGAAGTTGCTTGCTCTGCACTTCCTGTTTACTAAGGTAATATTATATCCTTTTTGGGTCTCTGATGGGGCTGAAGATTAGATAGTTATAGTTACAGTTTTCCATAGTTTTGATAGGAAGTTTTGATATAAAACTTTTGACTCACCAAGATAGGATAGATAATGGAATATTTTCTCTGAATTTGCCAAATATAGACAGACTGGACATTGTAAGTGTAATTCTTACCTGTATATGGTTTTACTGTGTTAGAGTTAAAAACTTACCTTTTTATTTAGGAAAAAGGGGAAAATGTTGTGGAATATTTGTACATTGTGTGAGGATGTATTGCTGTGATTTGTGTAACAAAAAGCTGAATAGCCAATAGCTAGGCGGGAGGTATAGGTGGGATTTCCAGCAAGAGAGAGGAAGAAGAGAATCTAGATGCCATGGGGACTTGGAACAAGTCAGACACATAGAATGGAAGAGAGATAAAAGCCACATGGTAGAATGTAGATTAATAAAAATATGGATTAATTTAAGTTTTAAGAGCTAGTGAGACATGCCTAAGCTAAGGCTGAGCTTTCCTAATTAATAATAAGTCTCCGTGTCATTATTTGTGGACTGGTGGTCCCAATGGAAAAGCATGCCACATAAAGGCCTTTTCCTAACACAGTCACATACCAAGGTACTAGTAGTATGTGTGTATGTGTGTGTTTGCGTGTGTGTGTGCCACATGTGCATGGTGCGCTTGGAAGCCAGAGAGGGTGTCAGATCTCCTGGAGTTGGAGTTATAGATAATTATGGTGTGCTGGGAATCAAACTCAGATCCTTCGGAAGAGCCAAATCATCTCTCCAGGCCCGGTACTAGTAGTTAGCATCAACATTTGAGTTTGGGTGAAGGGCTAGGACCTATTTCAATTCAAAACTGCTATTCTTATATTGAGGGAGCATCCTACTGACACATCTCATCACTGCTTCTCTGTTGATGTTGACTTGATCATCTGGCTAAGGAATGGCTATCAAATTTCTCAACTCTTAAGTTATCACCTCCAACCCCATACCTGCAGGAGTAGGAGGGAGCTATGGGAGAGTAATGAGATTATGATCACAATACATTATATATACACATACAAAAATGTCAAACTCTAAAGGACAACTTACAAGATAAGAGGAAATACTTGCAAATTACATTATCTGATTCAGGATACAGGATTCAGAGTAAATAAAAAACATTCACAAATTAATGCTGGCCAAAGTGTATTGTAGCTCCCACACTTAAAGTTTCAGCACTCAGGATGTTGAGGCAGGAAGACTGTGAGTTCACTATCCCAAAGAAGACATTGTCAAGAAGCCACTTTTCATTGCCTTTCTCCCCAGGACTGAACCCTGTAATCCACTGTCTGTCCCTGTGAATTTGCTTCTTAGTAGCTTTTTTTCCTGACCATTACCAATAACAACTTGTATCCAATCCCCCTTAAATAATAATAAATATCCATAACCCCTCTTTTGACAGTGTGAGTATCATTTTCTAGACACTTCCTGTTGTTTGGGGGGCACTGGTAATCTTTGGACCATGAGAAAGTTCAGGATAATGATTAAGTCTTGGTTGGAGTAGTTTGTGGCAGGGTGGGGCAGTCCTTCAAAATTCCCTGCTTTTCAGAAAAGTCTGTCAGATATAATAGACCTGTAGGCCAGAGGTGGATGCCCCAGTGTTACAGAAGAACCTTGGGTGATTGCTCAGGCAGCCAGATATCCCTGTTGCTAGGTAACATTTCACCCTTTTGGAGTCTTTTTTTTTTTAAAGATTTATTTATTATGTATACAATGTTCCTCCTGCATGTACACCTCTATGCCAGAAGAGGGCACCAGACCTCATTACAGGTGGTTGTGAGCCACCATGTGGTTGCTGGGAATAGAACTCAGTGTTCTTTTTTTTTCCTTCAAAAAAAAGAATTTACATTTCCTCCCCTTCTCCCAGTCCCCTCCCGCTGCTCCCCCCCCCCCGCTGCTTCCTTACAGCCAGTGTTCTTAACCTCTGAGCCATCTCTCCAGCCCTCCTTCTGGAGTCTTTAATGGAGCTGAATGTTGTTGGGTTTTTTTTTACTCTAACCCCACATTGGAACATCAAAATGTTGTTGCTTGTTTTTAAATATTTTGGCTCTTTTGGGGGCCCACCATCCTGCTAGCAAATAAACACACACACACACGGAAAGAGAGACAGAGAGACACAGAGAGAGAGAGAGAGAGAGAGAGAGACTTATTCTTACCTATGAATGCCTGGCCTTAGTTTGGCTAATTTCTAGCCAGTTTTTTTTTTTAATTATCCCTTTTACCTTTTGTCTCTGGGCTTTTACCTTTCTCTTTTTCTGTATAACTTTTCATTCTTTTCTACTCTGTTGCTGATTGTGTAGTTAGGTAGCTGGCCTCTTCTTTTCTTGCTCCTTGATCTCTCTCTCTCTCTCAGATTTCTCCCTCTATCTATTCTCTCTGCCTACCAGTCTCACCTATCCTTTCTCCTGCCTGTTTATTGGCCATTCATCTCTTTATTAGACCATCAGGTGTTTTAGACAGGCAAAGAATCACAGCTTCACAGAGTTAAACAAATTAAACATAAAAGAATAAACACATCTTAAAATAATATTTTACATGTCCCCCTTTTATCTAAATAAAAACGAAAGGTTTTAGCTTTAACATAGCAAAAATATATACAACAAAACAGTTGTATACATTATCCTGAATTACGTTTACAATATTCAGTCCATTTGTATTTAGCAAATTCAGAGAAAATACTCCACCATCCACCCCATCTTAGTGACTCCAAAGTTTTATACCTAATTTACCTTCTATCATAACTAAGGAAAACTATACCTTTAATTATTTAGTCTTTAGCTCCATCAAAGACCCCAGGAGGAATTAATATTACCTAACAATAGAGATATCTGTCTGGACAGTCCCCCAAAGGCTCTTTGCAACATTGGGACATCCATCTTCAGCCTACAGGCCTAGAGTATCTGACAGACTTTTCAGTGAAGCAGGAAATATGAAGGACTGTCCTCCCTTGTATTGGGAAAGTTCATCAATTACTTTTCTCTGTGTCCTGAAGAGTGCCTGGCAGACTCGTCTGTGAATCAGGAACTCTGAAGGACTGTTCCACCTTGTTTTGGCAAAGTTCATCAGCTAATTTCCTGGGGGTCCTGCATGTCCAGCTTGTACAACACACTGTCAAGTGGTTTCTTGCCCAAATGTCTAAACTTGCCACAATGAAAGCAAACTCCTCTGGAGTTTCTTCAATGTCCATTATCTTCTCTGAAGTAATTGATCCTGCTAGGAGAAGATATGTCTCGTTGTCATGAAAAGCCCTAAGTTAACAAAATATTTTAATATTTTAATTGCCATATTCTATAGGTCTTTGAAGTGTTTGAAAACCATCTATCTAAAATATAACCTGTTTAACCTTGAAAACATACTAATGTGATTACAAGTTTAATTATTACAGATTAACTACTAACCTCATTTCTTATTTATACATTGCATTTTCAGCGAACTGTATAAGTACAATACCCCAAACAGGAGTAGAAACATATGTATACTGTAACAAAATTTAAATTTTTATCAATATATCAAAATCCATTTCAATGCAATAGCTAAGATTAATAATTGTCTTTTTATCCTCTATTCCTATGTTCCCCTAAATTATAGCAAATATCCAGAACCCACCAAATAACCAAAAGCCTCACACAATCCAACTTTTGGGAATGTGGAAATCATATTCTCTAGACTGCTTTCTGTTGAATGTGGGCAAAGGCATCTTTGGGGCCCCTGAGAAAATTTGAGATAATGACCAAGTCCTGGGAAGACCAGAAATAACCTTTGTTGATAGATATCGCCTGTCAAGTTTTAGGGGGTCTCCTTTGATCAAATCTGATCCATAGTAACCTGGAACAAATCCAGTATCTGGGTTTGGTTCAATTTTGCAGTATAGTTCACAATCTCATGTCTCCCAGCAGATGTCTCTTGCCCATCAACAATCAAATAATTCAAATAAAAAACCAACAGAGCACTCTGCAGGATCCAGACTCCCTGTGTATGTGAGAACCTTTGTGGCTTTGGCTTTTTTCTTTTATATCACTTTTACTGTCTCTAAAGACTTAAATTTTTAAAACTATTTCTATGACTGCCTATACCCATATTCTTTCTTTCTTAAACCTACTCACATTGTAAAACACACTGAAACCTGTTTAGAGGTTTTTTCCCATCTGGATCTCTTTTACTTTGTATCTATAGTCTTTTTGTTGACCACACGAGCAAACTTTTAACTGCTAAGCTACACCTGGATCCTCTGCGCAGCTTTGGTGGCTGGTTGGGCCAGTTTCTTGGGTTGGAAAAGCCAAGTCTAAAGCTCACAGCCCAGTCAGAGGTTCGCGACTGAGAACTGCATTAAACCTTACTAGCTGTGGAAGCCAGTACCTGTGCTGCCACAAGCAGTCTTTTACTTAGCTTGCCATTTCTGGTTTCTGTTTAGCACTGCTGGCTGAACAGTTAGGGCCGCTTTAAGGAGCTATGTCCTCTTTCTTTCTTTCTTTCTTTCTTTCTTTCTTTCTTTCTTTCTTTCTTTATCTCTTTCTTTCTTTCTTTCTTTCTTTCTTTCTTTCTTTCTTTCTTTCTTTCTTTCTTTCTTTCTCCAGCTTTCTTGGGCCCTACCTGAAAATTCAGACCAATGTTGGTATGCCAAATGTTGTAGGATTTTCTTTTACTCTTATGCTCTTTTGGTGGGCCCGCCACCCAGCTCCCAAATAAATCACGCATGGAGAGGTGTATTATTTCTTATGAATGCCTAGCCTTAGCTTGGCTTGTTTCTAACCAGCTTTTCTTAAATTAGTCCGTCTGTCTATCTTTTACATCTGGAGTTTTCTCTTCTTCTATTTCTGTATACTTTTCTTTACTTCTTTCTCCACGGCTTGCTGTATAGCCAGGTGGCTGGCCCCTGATGTCCCCCTCCTGATTTCTTGCTCCTTCTTTTTTCTCCCAGATTTCTTCTTCTATTTATTCTCTCTGCCTGCCAGCCCCCCCCATCCTTTCTCCTGCCTCACTATTGACTGTTCAGCTCTTTATGAGATCATCAAGTGTTTTAGACAGGCACAGTAACACAGAGTTAAACAAATGCAATATAAAAGAATGCAATGTGTCTTTGCATCATTAAAACAAATGTTCCACAGCATAAACAAATTTAACATATCTTAAAATAATATTCCACAACAGTTAAAGACTAGATAGTCATAAAGTTTTCCTTAGTTATGATAAAAGGTAAATTAGATATAAAACTTTAGAGTCACACAAAAAGATAAAATAGATAATATTTTCTCTAATTTTGCCAAATGCAAATGGACTGAATATTATAACTGTAACTCTTACTTAATAACTGTTTTGTTATACACAGTTCTACTATGTTAATGTTAAAACCTTTTTTTTAATTAGACGAAAGGGGAAATGTTGTGAAATGATCCTTCTGTACACTGTGAATATGTACTACTCTCATTGGTTAATAAAGAAGCTGACTGGCCAATAGCTGAGCAGGATAAAGTTAAGTGGGAGAGCCAAACTGAGAATAATGGGAAAAATAAGGGCAGAGTCTAGAGTTGTCAGTCAGATGCAGAGGGAGCAGGAGATGAATATGCCATGCTAATAATGGTACTACTACATGGCAGAGTGTAAATAAGGAATATGGGTTAACTTAAAATGGAAAAGCTATTTAGTAATAAGCCTGAGCTATTGGCTGAGCATTTATAATTAATATTAGCCTCAGTGTGTTTATTTAAGAGCAGCTGAGGGACAGGAAAACTTGGCTTGTGTGTGTGTGTGTGTGTGTGTGTGTGTGAGCATGTGTATGGAGGTCAGAGGAAACCTGCCTCTGTGTGTCAGCATGTGTTGGTCTTCACCTTTTAACTCATTTTGAGACGGGGTCTTCAGTTGTCTTTACGCTATCCTCACAGGCCTCCCACCTCACCGTACAAGCACTAATTTACAGACTCTGGCCTTTGTGAGTTTTGGAGATTTGAGTTCAGGTCGTCGTACTTGTATGGCAAGCGCTTTACCCATTGAGTCATCTCCCTAGCTCCAGCCCCTTCAAGGGGCTGCTGGAGATTATTAGTGCATGACAGGCAAACATTACCAGCTGAGCTCTCTCCCCAGCCTGTGTAGTTTTCTGAGACAGGATCTTACTATCCCAGGCAGCCCCACAGCTCACCATTGAGCCGAGGCTGGGTTTGAACTCTTCAACCTCCTACTTCCACTCCCAATGCTGGGATTGCAGGTATCAACCACCACATCTGACCCAAACTGATAATTTTAAAAAGAGCCATTTAGGGTTTGGGATATGGCTCAGAGGATAAAGGTACTTGCCACCAAGCCTACTGTCCTGAGTTCAATCCCTGGGATCTACAAGATGGAAGGAGAGAACAGATTCCCATAAGTTGTTCTCTGACCTCTACTCTGTGTGTGCCAGCACTCAAATGCACATGCACACACACATTCTCATGGTCACACATGTACACACAACACACCACACACACACATACACATACATGCATGCCCAAGAATATAAATAAAGATGTAGCAGTATGTTTTAAAGACCCGTTTTACGTTATATGGTCTTTGGCTTTTTTTATGCTGGGGATAGAGGGATAAGAACATTCAGCTCTGGCAGGCATCGCTAGAAAAGCCACAGAATATTTTTGCTCAGCATTAAGCTTTAGTACGTGAGCCAGCCACGTACACCAAATAGTAAGGAATTTAAGCCACAGGCTTATTCCTGGCTTCCTTCCAAGAAACCAGAGCAGTTGGGAATATCTGTTTCCAGAGGCAGGCCTGCTGGAGCAGTCTCTGAGACTGGGATGTGGGATTGTCATTGTGTGGAGGAAGCAGTCTGGGACACAGGTAGGGAAGAAGTCTTGGTCTGACTGGAGGCTGGCCCTGCCTCCCCACGTGTATTCCCAGGGCCATTATTGGCCTTTCTGTGTGGGATCCCTTGCAGATTAGTGAAGCTGAGGGCTTTTTGTTCTTTTTGGTTTTCTGGCCTGGGCTTTGCTCTGCAGCTCAGACTGATCTTGAAATCACCATGCAGCCCAGGCTGCTCTTAAACTCGATACCCTCCTGGCTTCTCTGCCCAGGTGCTGGTATTATGGGCTTTCATCACGATGCCTGGCTTAGCCTTTCTTTTGTCATCTTAAGCTCAGTGTGGGCTCTGGTCAGAAGGTGACACAAACTTTGTTTGCTGTCTCCCGCCCCGCCCCACCCAATCAGAGGTACAATCACATTTGCCAGAGACAAGGACCATGAGGTCTCTTGTTCCCCATGTTTCCTGCCCTGGAAATAGCTTCCTGCACAGATGGCTGTCCATACTCCCCAGAGGACTATGTTCCTTGGCCCACCTTGACTTCTTGAGGGCATGGCTCCATCCATCCATCACTACATCACTCCATCCATGCATCACTCCATCCATGCATCACTCCATCCATCCAGTCATCACTCCATCCATCACTTCATCCATCTATCCATCGAGTGGAGCTGTACATGACCACTATCTCAGAACACAATTTATAGCAGACTCTGGGATATTTCAGAATTGTCGCTGCTGAAGTCTAGGATTCTCCTGATGAGACTTAATTCTCTAAGAGCCTTTTGCACCAGGTGGGCTATCTTAGTTAGGGTGTGACAAAACACCATGGCCAAAGAGCAAGCTGGGGAGGAAAGGGTTTATTTGGCTTACACTTCCACATCACTGTTCATCACTGAAGGAAGTCAGGACAGGAACTCAAGCATGGCTGGAACCTGGAGGCAGGAGC
Source organism: Ondatra zibethicus (assembly GCA_004026605.1). Classification (NCBI taxonomy): domain Eukaryota; kingdom Metazoa; phylum Chordata; class Mammalia; order Rodentia; family Cricetidae; genus Ondatra; species Ondatra zibethicus. Next base: position 14,874 of record PVIU01012721.1, on the reverse strand, counting down.
TGATGCAGAGGCCATAGAGGATGCTGCTTATTGGCTTATTCCTCATGCCTTGCTCAGCCTGTTTTCTTATAAACCCCAGGACCACCATCCCAGGGATGGTACCACCCACAATTGCCTAAGCCCTCCTCTGTCAATCACTAATTAAGGAAATGCTCTATAGGCTTGCCCACAGCCTGATCTTATGGAGGCATTTTTTTTTAAAGATGATTTAGCTTGCGTCAAACTGACATAAAACTAGCCAGCACATGGGCCAAACATTTATCTCCAGACACACTCCAGGCCCAGGGTCCCCGGGCATTCTGCTCTTTGGATGGAAAGGGATGCCCTGCCTTCCACTTCCCAGCAGCTGACAAGGCTTTGAGTCTTGCTGGGATGGTTGTTCTGGTCTCTCTGTGGGTTGCCTGGGGCTTCTGGCTAGAGAGACCTGTAGCCTTCCTCTGGGGACTGATACAGCCTCTGAGACCAGGCTCACAGCCTTGTGCTGGCTCCCTTGCAGGAGTGTCTGTCTCTGGAATCACAGCTACTCTTCAACAATCCCCACCCCCACCCAATTCTTTCCCAGGCCCTGGAAACACCCCTGGGAGAAGACCCCCTTCAATCTGGTTTCTAAACCAAGCTGGCACAGAGGTGGTTGGCACAGAGGTTAGGAGATCCAAACAGTTCCAGCCGCACCAGTTCCCTCACAGTCAGGGCATTGCCTTCTTTCTTCCCTCTCTTTTATTTTCTTCTTCCTTTTTTTTTGGACAGGGTCTCAGTCTGTGGCCCAGGCTATAGAAGATTCCTCTGCCCCAGCTTCCTTAGTGCTGAGATTTCAGGGCTTGTACCAGAGGCCCAGCGCCTCCCTTTCGTTCCTTCTTCTCCTCTCTTTCTCTCCCTTCCTCCCTCCTTTCCCCCTTCTTAGTGAAATGAAGGACAGCTGCTGAAGCTGACTTCTTTCGGCTGGTTCCACCCTCCGTGTGACGAGCAATCTGAGCGGCTTTACCACCCTCGGTATGTCTTTATTGCCCTATCATTAGAGCCGCCATGACTCTGTCTGTGAGGAGAAACAGCTCAGTCCATCCGGAGTAGAGGAAGTTCAAGTCGCCGTGATTCATCGGCAGGCTCATGTGCCAAGAGTTTTCGGCACGATCAGAATCGTCTTTGGGGCCGGCCTGTGCGGAGCGTGCAGAGGCCAAGGAGTTACTGGCAAAAAAAAAAACAAGAGCAAAATTAGCTAGCGTACTTTCAGTCTGTGGCTGCCCGCCAACATTTCCTTCAAATGCGAACGTTCTTATTTTCATTCTGGAAGTTTTTGTCAGGTTTATTGCAGATGAAAGGGTGGTGAGTGGACAGGAACAAAGCAAGAGGTGCTGAGCTGGAAGGAACCAATTTTTCAAATCAACTCTCCAGAGCACACCAGTATGTGTGTGTCGTTCTGTGGAGACACCAGGCCCCCTTCGTGCAAAATTTAATCCATGCTAGAGACAGACATACTTTATGACCCAGCTGGGTCTCAATTCATGAGTGTTTATATGCGTGTTTAATAAGTTGGAATATGTCTGATATGTGTTGAGGGCCATTGAAAGCCACCGTGGAGACATATGCAAGGCAGATGAACGCTGAGTTCACCAGATAATGAACATTCTAGCGAATTTCACTGACACCAAGTTTTCTGTAACTGTAAACTTTTGAAAACCATGAAATTAAAATGAATGGCTCACAACAGTATAAAAGTAACTGATTTGGTTGGGGAAAAAAAAAGAGTTTCCTAGCAAAAATAATTTAGTAAATTTAAACCAAAACTAAAACACTTTTAAAAATATGCCTGGATTTTGATGTTTACCCACAGATCCTTCCCATCTTACGAGAATTTGTTGAATGAGATCTTTTATTCTTGAAAAGGACATTAGGGCACCAATATGCTGGCTATCTCAGATGAAGTGTCCTTCCAGATGAGAAGAGACACCTGCAACACAGAGAGGGGGTCATCAGGTTGAAAAATGACCCCTTCCATGGTAGGCTATCATTTGGAGAAAGTGTGGGGGCTGGGGTTGTGACAGTTGGTAGAGTATCTAGCATGCAGAAAGCCTAGGGTTTGATCCCCAGCACCACAGCAGGCACTGTGGCACAGCTGGAGTCCCAGCAGCAGGGACAGCCTTGTTAAAGGACAGCCTTGGCTATATAGTGACTTTGAGGAATAAGGTGGGGCGGGGGAGAAGGGAAGGGAGAGAGCACAAGCAATTTTCCTTTATGGATAAACTCATAGCCTCCCCCCTTCCTGATCTAGTTAAGCACTCTACCACTAAACTGGATCCTTAGCCTGAATTCACTCTTTTCTTTTCTTTTTTTGTTTTTTTTGAGACAGGGTTTATCTGTGTAGCCCTGGCTGTCCTGGAACTTACTCTATAGACCAGGCTGGCCTTGAACTCTGAGATCCACCTGCCTTTTAATTATGTGCACTTATGTGTGGTCATGTGCCTTTAAGCTGGAGTTAGAGGCATTTGTGAGCTGGCTAGCGTGGGTGCTAGAAACTGAACTTGGGTCCTCTCGAAGAGCATCACTACCTTTTAACTGCTGGGATATCTCTCCAGCCCATTCTTTCTGTTTTCTTCTCTTCTGTTATTGAAGTCATTTTTCACTATGTTTAGAACCCGGGCTGGCCTTGAACTTGCAGCCATCCTCTGCCTCAGCTTCCTGAGTGCTATGGTTACAGGAATGTTTCAACATGCCCAACTGGCTTTTTTTTTCTTTCTAACTAGTTGTGTTAAATTAAAACAAAATGAATAGACAGACAAATACAATCATGAATATTCTCCCAGAGGGCCTCTCTGCACCGTTTGCTTCTCAGTGGTGCACAGCTGTACTCTGTATTCTACGCTACTCACCTAACAGTCCCATCTGGGGACCTAAACCTCTGTCACACCACGGAAAACATCTGATTCTTGGGCATCAAAGGTTGGCAGCTCATTTTTAGCATCTTAAGACCCAGGGAATACCAGTCACACTTTTGGATGAAGAGATTGGAAGCTGGGCCGGCAAGTCCACTGTTATTGGAACATTTAAAAATACCGGGGGGGGGGGTGGGAAGCAAGCACTTAATATATTTCTGCTTAAAACAGTCCAGAGAAAATAAGCCTAGGTTGGCTCCTGTCTGTGAGCTTGGTGTGAACAGCTCCAGTGAAGCTGGGCGCAGCCGAGCAGTTGCAGTGGGGCGCGTCGCTGAGCCCACGCAGGCTGTGTCTTCCTTCCTGCTCCCCCCTCCACTGTGTTTCTAGTCAGCTTCCTGCTGGAGAGGAGGAACCTCCAAAACTGACGCCCAGAGTGAGAATGGAGACTCTGAAAACTGGGAGCTCGCTAAACACTCGAGCGAAAGGGAGGTGAGGGTGGCCCAGCAGAAGCAGGCTGGATCAAGTGTTATCATGAGACCCTACTAGAAATGGCTATACCAGGGCCAACTACCAGTCCCCTGAGCCAGTGACTTCCTCAAGTCCCCAAGGCCCTTCAGCTTGGTAGATTCAAAGGCAGCTACCAGCCTGTGCCCTCTGAAGTTGTACTGGGCATCCGTGGCTGAGTTAGTGTTGATATTTGTGAGTTAGTTAATACTTGTGAGTTAGTGTTGTGTTAAAATGACATCTCAAGAGTGTTACAAATTGTCTCGCCAATGTCTTCCATTACATTCATTTTTCTATCTGAAATAGCAACTAGTCCAAAATAAACCAGCAATGAAATCTGAATTTAATTATAATGTATTTTGAATTATTTTTGAAAAAATAATTATAATTTTTGAAAAAATATATTTAGAAAGATTTTCTGTATCCACAAGTACATGATTTTTCTCTTATACAGAAAAATCATTTGCATATAATGCTAGATTTCGGCACTTCAGTGATGGATGAGCTAACGATAATGTGCGTTTTTCTAGGTACACAGACAACTCAGTATTTCACAGATCCATTCTTTCTGTTGAGGTTGACAGAGCACAGCCGTGTGTGCGTGTGTGCATGCGTATGTATGTATGTGTACACGTACATGCAAGTGCACAGGGTCAGAAGTCCACACTGAAGGTCCTCCTCAGCCCTTCTCCACCCTATTTTATTTTTCAGATGTGGTTTCTCACTGAACCTAGAGCCACCACTCTGGCTACACTGGCCAGGACACCACCAGGATCCTTCCATTTTCCTCCCTAGCACTGGGAACACAAGTGCATGCTGCTGCCCCCAGCTTTTATGTGGGTACTGGGGTCTGAACTAGGCTGCTCATGTTTGCAAAGCAAGCACTTAGCCGCTCCAGGCCATTCAGCAGTCTGGCTTTTGTTTCTTTTTAAATTTACCCTGCTGCTCCTGAGAGCAGCTCCACCTGCTCATCGGCTCATCCGCTCATCGCAGTGAAGCTGGATCCCCTTCCCACCGGGATGCTTGACTTCTAGACCAGAGAGGACGGGCAGGCGCAACTGAGAAGCAAAGCAGGGAAAGCTCGTTTCCAGAAAACAGTGATTAAAAAAAAAAAAAAAAGCTACTCGGATTGTTTATAACCTTCTGTCATTTATTTAATGACAAGAGAGTGCAACGGCCATGGATGGGAAGTCCCAAAGTGTGCAACAAATGCACTTTACAACACATGCTCACCTTATCCCTCCAGAAGCATAATAAGACATTCTCCACTCTGACAATGTCATGCTAGGCAACTTGTCAGGACCACACCTCACGAGGCACACACCACAATGACCCTGTGTCCTGAGTTATGGTGTTGCGAGGACAGGTGCAGGTGCAAGTGGTGGCTGGATATCAGGCTAAAACCCAACAGTGCCTGCAAGAGAGACACAGGTTATTACTATTAAAAATCATGATTTATCTGTATGTGTTTGACATGTGAGTGAAGGTGCTCTCAGAGGAAGAAGAGGGTGTCAGGTCCCCTGAAGTTGGGGTTACACGCAGTTGTAAGCGGCTTGATGTGGGTGCTAGGAACTGAACACATGTCCTTGGCAGGAGTAGTACATGCTCTTAACCACTGAGCCATCTGTCCAAACCAAAAACGATCTGTTAAGGCTTTGGTTTTCTGTTTGGGTTCATCCACAGCATCATAAGGTCTTTGGTTTAACACTGTGACTAGAAAAGGTACATGCGGAGCCATGTCTGGTGTGCTTGTCTGATGGCTTCTGGCTTGCTCCAAGATGCAGTTTTCAGGACTCCAAGCTGCTGAAGGGTAGAGCTTGGGTGTATTTCCCCTGGATTGAGTGACCTGTTTTTCATCCACATCCAGTTTCCCCTCTTCTGTTAAGGCTCTCTCCCAGCTGTGGCTACCTTGGTAGAGTTGGGGAGTTCTCTGCTTAAGTTCCAAGGTGACTTGAGGGCTTGCCTGGGCTGGTATCATTTTTCCTGTATAGGCTCAGAGCTCCCTTCTTCTGGGTGAATTGAGAAGGGATTTGCAGATGACTTTCTGGAGTGCTTTGGGTGAAACACATGGGAGTTTATGGGGAGTAAGCTTGCATTGTCTTCACATGGGCCACGAATATAACCTAGTCCTAGAAAATGCCGTAGACACAGCATGGAGCCCGAGGAAGCCAGGGTGGATACGCACACGGAGGAGGGGCTGCTGAGGGAAGAGGGAGAGACTGTTCAGTGCGCAGCTGCCGGTGTGAATCTGGAAAGCCTGAGCGGAGGTCACCCTCAAGGTTTTGCAATAGCTGCTGACAGGGAGGCCCAGGCTTTGCAGCCGTGAGAGAAGACACCAGCTAGGAATTCAGGGCATTTTCTTGGAGCTCTAGTAACCGTTGCCAAGTAGAGGCCAAGTGTATGCAGGTCCCTAGTCACGCCAGGCTTCCCTCTCACCTCAGTCTGAGCCTGCTGTCATTCTGCTAACACATGGACAGTTGGATAAGGGGAGAAGTGAGCCTGGGAAGGAGCTGAAAGGTGGAAATGTCCCTTGTATTGGCTGTAAGAACAACCATACAACTCCTGGAAGAGTCTGGGTCATTATCCATGAGATCCATGCAAGAAATCCGCTGTCTTACTTGAAGCATTTTAGGGGAAACCATGATTATGTCCTAAGTTATCTAGATGACCGCTTTTAATCCCATTAAAAAAACAGTAGTTGTACCTTATTTTCTTTTAATGCTCTGAAAATTGATATAACTATTCTTTCATTTATTTATTTAATTCCTGTGTATAGTTGTGTGCATGGGTGTGCCAGAGCAATGTGTGGAAGTCAGGGGACAATTTCTGGAAGTTGACCCTCTCCTTTCATGTAGGACCTGGGGATTGAGCTCTGGTCCTCAGGTTTGGTGTTAATGCTATTACTTGGAGACTGTTCTCCCCCCGCCCCCCAGGCTTTTTTTCTTGAGACACTGTCTTGCTGGTCCTGGAAAATATGATACTCATTACAGCCAAGGCTGGCTTCATACTAATGGCAATCCCCCGTCTCAGCCTCCTGAATGGTGATATTACAGCCCTGTGCCACCACAGCATAATCGAAATAATTTTCTTTCTTTTTTTAAAAAGATTTATTTAGTGTGTATACAGTGTTCTGCCTGCAGGTGTCTCTGCAGGTTAGAAGAGGGCACCAGATCTCATTACAGGTGGTTGTGCACCACCGTAGAGTTGCTGGGACTTGAACTCAAGTTAAGACGCACTCTTAACCTCTACTCAGCTCTCCAGCCCATGAAATCATTACTGTCTAACATCAGAACAGTGCCTGCCCACTCTGTTGCAAAGGTCTAGCTGTTGCTCCCCATCCAAAAAGTGCAGAGGTGAGTGGCTAAGTGGAGAACAGGGCATGTCCTGAGGCTTTCATGAGGCTTTGTGTCCCTGAGACAAAGATCCAAAGAGAGAGCGCGAGCCAGCAGTGATTGAAAGCTGGGCTAGCTCGAAACCGGAAGTGTCCTATAGGACAATCAGAAAAGACAGCAAGAAATAGAAAGTAGTGGGGACAGCTAACAGGTGGTCCCGAGGGGGTGGAGTGCAGGCAGCTTCCTCAGGTGTGTCTTGGGGGACAATGTTTGTGAACAAAAAAAATGAAAATGAGGAAATGACGCCCCGAGATGTGGTGCGGAGAAGGTGTATTGTATATGAGGGAGAGCACAGGCGAGGCATCTGGCAGAGTCCAGAATGAACATGGCCGGCGGACTGAACTGGCCATGTGGGGTAAGTGGGAAGGGAGAACCAGGCGCCAAAAGGCCAATGAACAGCCAGCTGCCAAGAGGCAAAATGACTGGGGTTATATAGGAATTAGAGAAGATGGGGGAAGGGCAGCCAGCCCCTGGCCTGGGGACGCTAGCCAGGGCTTGGGTACTCTAGCCAGGAGAACCCTGTAACAGGTAAGGACCGAGGGAGACTGGAGGCCAGCGTCCACTTTGTTTGAGCCCTAACAGCCTGTGCCTAGGGAACTGTAAGCTATTGACCACTTCTGAGCCCTTCTCTGAGCATGTCAAACCCCTCCCTGGTGATGGGAACTTCAAAGTAGCAACCAAACCCAGACCCTTCTTCCTTCCTGATCCTACCCAACCTGGAAAGATAAGACTTCTTTGTGGTGAGGAAAATGAGGTGAAGCAGGAGGATCACCACAAGTTCACAGTTAACCTGGTCTACATAGCAAGGTCCAGGCTAGCCTGGGATTCAAAGAAAGACCCCATCTCAAATTTTTTTTTTAACCTGAAGAAGACACTTGAGAACAGTTTTTCAGGAAATGTTTCTTCCCTTCAGAGCTTCGGTGGGGCTAGCAGACACCTGGTCAACCAGCAACTGTTTTCAAGGTGTGATGAGGCTCTTATGGGTGCTCACTCCTGACTCATCCAACAAAATCAACATGGAGTCGCCACTGCTTGTCAGCCAGTGAGAGGATTGTTTTCAGTGGCACTCAGGAGCCCTGTTTGAAGATGCCAGTCAGGAAACGGACATTACTGTGTACTCCAGGGAGCTGAGAGTCTGGGGCAGCCATCAGGAAAGGTTGTTTCAACTCAGAGTTGCCTCTCAAAGGTTCTCAAGCACCATAACTAATCAAATGTCCTACACCAAGGAAGCTCCGGGGCGTTATCTGGCACACAGTAGGAGGTCAATAAATACTGGATGAAATTTACTCATCTCTTACAAGTAATTTAGCTAAATTGATATTTATATGATGAGAATTTGAGTGTCCTCAAATATATTTAAATCACACACATAAAACTGTAAATTATAATTTTGAAAAAAAATTATTTAATTCCATATTTCCAAACGGGGATCTTTAAACAGATGGTGGAGGCCTTGCCTACAAGTCAGAATTAAAACTCATCGACCCTCTGGTTATTGCAGGTAAGGGGTAGTTTACTGATCCATGAATTGAAATCTTATGCATTATTAAGAGGGAGGATTTTGTTCATACTCATATGGAATGCTTTTTGTGTGTGTGTGTGTGAGTGTGTGTGTAGGCCTGAGGTTGGTACTGGGTGCCTTTGGGGTTTCTCATTGACCTCAGAGCTCACTGATTTTGGTAGCTTGATTTGGGGAATCCCTGTCTTTGCCTAGGCTGTGCCAGGATTACAGGAGGGGTGCCACACCCACTCGGCATTTCTGGGGAGCTGAACTCCGGTGCTCACACTTCAAGGCAAATGCTTTCTGGCTAAGCCACCTGCTTAGCCCCAAAAGTGGATTTTTATGTGCATTTCTTTTTCCAAAGGAAAGAGGCCACAACTTTAATCAAATTACTCCTGGTGTAGAAAAAAAGCATAGAATATAAAGAATCTCCTGCTTTTGATAAGTGAGGTTTCAACAACAGACATTTGGATTGCTTAATTCCGGTTTCCATGGACTTACGGGCTCAGTAGAAGAGAGTTCCAAAGGCTTAGTTATCAAATACTAACAACTCTTTAGAGTCAGGCTTTTACATTTTTTTTGTAAAGCAAAGACACACACCTGGGATGATTTTAAATGTACATGTAGATAATATGCAAATAAGAACTTTTAAAATACCCCCTTTCACTTACTGATTCCTCCAGTCAGCTTCTTTTCCCAGGTCCTTGGGATCTGGTCCAGGTGGCCATAACAACAGTGTGCCACAGCAAGAGAAGCAACCATGTGCAAGAAAGATCGGAGATGAAAGAAAAACCACAAATGATAAGTTGTACTGCAGAGATTAGACGCTGCCTTTCTGGTCTGCAAAGATGTCTAAGTCCCCATGTGCCCTCTGTAGCCTAAGAGCACGTTCCTGTGAGACCTTCCGCACATGAGGCTCCTTGCTCCCTAGCTAGGGGAGGCTCCTGGGGAAGCACCCTGCTCAGTGAGGTGTATGCTTGCTCTCAGCGGACCTTTATGTCTTTATGTTGCTCACCAACACTTGACCAACCAGGAAAAGTCTTCGGGTGAAGAGGTTCTATACCCTGAAAGAGCTATGCTTTGGTTGTAGATTTATAGGCACCACCAACCTTTAAAGATGTGTACAAAATGGCATGTGAGTTTTTCTGGGGAGATTCCATGTTTAAAAAACAAACAAAGCCAGGGTCTCACATAGCCCAGGCTGGTCTTGAACTCTGTGTAGCGAGTCTGATGCTGAACTCCTGATCTTCCCTTCACTATCTCCTAAGTAGCGGATAACAGGTGTGGTCACCAAGCACAGTGAGTTCTGCACCCAACAGATTCTGAAATGGGGCCTAGAAGAGCAGGAGGCAGCAGCATCCTGGCCCACAATCACCAATCGCCGTGAGATGCGCAGGTCTCGGGCGTCTTTTCAGAAAGCCTGTTGTGTTCTCTTAGTCAACCCCTTCACTGAGATGCTGCACAATCAACTCCTAATGAAGCAAGGGAATTGTCAACTGTACAATGTGTCCTATAGCCTGATTTTTAATGCTTTGTGTGAAAATAAGTATTTCTCAATTAAAGTTAACTGCTGTAAGTGAATTCATCAATATAATAATAAAAATAATATTGCCCCAGAAACAGACAAAACTGGAATTTTGTTTTGCTTTTTCCTATTTTTAAAGCCATGATGGGGATGAAAAGTAAATCTTCCTGTTTTGGTCAAAAGTTGCAGACAATACAAGGGGTGGGAGGAGGGTGGGCCTAATCTGAGGTTGTATCAAGCTTTTCAATGAGGAAATACCATGCACCAAAGTTAAGTTTTAGAATATTTTAATATCCATTTTTTCAGTGGATGCATTTTGAAATTCTTAGAATCAACAATTTAAAAAGAGCAGAGCAAAGGAAACATGGAAACACAAACAGTTTGTTCTTGCTAATTTAATTTCAGGATCTAGGCATGATGCGATTTTCAAAACAACCAATCAAAAAATGCTGACCTTGAAAATCAAGAGATTCAAATGCAGACTTTTCTTTGGAAACTATCAGTGCCTACAGCCCAGGTGATGGTTGCACACTGCCTTTGGCTCTGTGTCATGTGCAAATGTGCAGGTGCAGTCCCCAGGAGTGAAGCCAGAGTGAAGGGAGCCATGCGCAGGTGTGGCACAGTCTGTGGGGCTTGTTAAGCAGTTTAAGGGCTTATAACTGATGCTCTATGCTCATCTGCATGGGATAAAATTATGTGTGCTTGATCATACTGATGTATAAAATCGATCTGAGCTGGGACTGAGAAGGGAAGAGCAATTGCAATGCCAAGCAACTATTTACACACATTCAATTCTGGAGTATTGCTTCCTGCCCTAGGTTCCTAAGAAGTATTGCCACCTGAAGGACACCGAGTCCACTGCCTAGAAGCCCAACTATCTCCAGCTGTTTGTTCAATGCCAACAGACCAGGCTGCGCAGCAGGTGTGCTGCACAGCCCGTGGTTCTGTGTTGAGGTATGCTTTGGGGCAGGGAGCTGGAAAGGCCTCAGGGGCCTGGCACCCTGAAAGAAGAAAGAATGTCTGTGGTTCTTCAGGAAGGCTCAGGGTGTTTGCTAAGAGCATTGCACTCCGCGTGAGCTGCCCTTCATCCAGGGCTCTGTTTGTACTATGCGCAACTGGACTACCTGCTCAAGGCCAATGATTCTCTCCAGCTGGTTTGCAGGTCTATGGTTAGGGGGTGGGCTGGGAAAGAATCACAAACGTGCTTGTAGCAGAGAAAGGAAGAAGAGTTTGAGGGAAAATGTGCATAGAGGTGAACTTGGTAGAACACATCTTAACCAGGACTGCAAAGACACTGACAACCAGCTAGCTCCTCAGCTACGCAGCCTGGAGGCGGAGGACAGACCAACACTCACTCAGAGAGTGCACACCCTAATACTGACAGGCAGAAACCCAACATGCCCTAAATCCTAGTACAAGGAAAGAATCAGGTAGTGTTTTTAAGAAAAAAAAATCTGTGGCATTGTACAAGAATACATTCTTTAGAAGCAAGAGGTATTGTCACAACTGTCTGTTCTTCGAGTTGGAAGACCAACAGGGAGCCAACTGGGATGGAAAGTCTCCCAGTCACTAAGTCCACTCCGGGGCCTGGCATGGCTGTGACGCTTGGGTGGCCATCCCAGGTGTCCCCAGGGGAAGTGGCTGACTAGAACTAAGATGTCACCTCGCTAGCATCAGCAGGTTCTGTCCGTCTTTGGGCATGAGTGACAAGAGGATTCAACTCAGATGTGACAATTATACAGTGAGGTTTACCAGTGAAAGAACACACCACAGGTCACGGCATGAAGACCCCCACCAAACAGAGCTGGCCCTCGGTTGCCTCTGAGCTGCACACCAGTGTCACCTGGAAAATGACGGCGACAGGGCACCTGTAGCCTGACCTCCATTCAGGATAAACTGGAGACTCAGCATGGAAAGACACAATTCCAAGCAAGGCTAGCAACCAGGAACATGAACACCATTTTCCTTAGTGTCTCCGTGTCTGGCTGTCTGCACCTCCTTTGGCACACAGATGGTTCTGTCCTTCCCTGCACCGTGTAAGAAACCCCTTTAGAGAGTCTGACTTGGCCAGCAGAGTTAAATCCACCACAGATCAGCTTGCACAGTTCAACAGTGGGAGGACTGGGCAAAAGGGCTGCAGAATCCCACTTGGAGCAGAGCCAGTTTTATTCCGGATCCCCACAAGGGGGAGCAGCACCCTGGGTGGCACCGTGGACCACAGTGGATGAGACATGAAACACTGAGGAACATCTTGTCACTGATCTGCTATGTCCTCTGCAAACTGCCCTGCCCACTCCATTTCCCGCCACCAAAACTACCCAGTGGCCCCTCACCATAATACATGTTTTGACAAATAAATAAATAAATAAACACAACCCTCAGATGGCTGAATGTCTCCCTCAGGTGAGTCGGCTTCTGAGACGAACATCTTCACTCTTGGCTGGAAGACCCCTCTGTGGAGGGTCAGGATGAAACACGGCTTTGAGATTCCTGAGGCCTGGTTTGTAAGCTTTGTGCCTGGTGAGTATAGGAAATCCTGGCCTGCGTGCAGATGAGCCCCTGAAACTGCCCAGTGTTCGTGGGCCACAGGATTATGGGCCCAGGTACCTAAGAGATGCCAGGAGGGGGCTTGCTGAGCTTCCCAGCCCTGCTCCCCCTTTATAGCCCCTCCCCCAGATGAGTTACTGGCACTTTATGTCAGATTCATAAATGCAAGTGTGTGCGTGTATGTGCTTAGAAAGGCCAGGTGACTGAAAACACTATTACATTTATAGAAAAAATAAACTGGAAAACACTGTATGAGGAAAAAAACTTGTGAGAAAAGGCAATAAAAACGGTATCTTAACCACAGCTTTTTTTTTTTTCTTTTTTTCTTGTTTTCTTGTTTTTCCCCTAAAGAAGTCAAATAATACCCAGGGCCATGATTCCACCAGTGGCCTCGGCCATAGACTCAAGGCCAAACCCTGAAGGCACTTGTGTCCCTCCACAGCTGAACGGATCCCCCAAGCTGGGGGCAGGCTTCCAGGGAAGGGGGAAAAGGAAAGAAGAAAGGGTGGAAATGGGCCCTGAATAACTGTGGTCCACACAGAGACCAGGGCTGAAATGACCACGTGACACCACATCCAGGGACAGAACTGAGGTGCTCAAGAGCACACCAGCCTGTCAATACAAATATTATTGTGTTTGGATGAACAGAGCACCTCGGCAGCTCTCCACGCCGCCTCACACGCTCTTTGAGACATTGAGCTTGGTGAGTTCATTGGCCTCTTCTATCCCCGTTTCTTCACACTCATCTTTTCCTATGGCTTTTCCAAACTGAAACCTTTCTTCAGCTTTGGCCGGCTCTCTCCAGGGTCTCTTACAGGACAGGTGCACTTCCTTGGCCTGTGTGTTGTCATCAGATCCCAAGGAAGTCTTGTCTGAGTACTGAACAGAAGGCACCAAGTTGGCAATCTCGTCCGTGGGAGACCGTCCAATGCTGCCGTCTACCTGCACACGGATGTCTGGGGAGATGGACAGCTGGTGCTGGGGCACGAGCCCATTGTCCATGCACTTTGGGTAAAGGTAGGTCTTCATCTGCCCTTTCCCCTTGACATTCACAGTCCCTCGGTAGTCAAAGTCATAACCCATCTTGCTCAGCACACGGTAGCTCTCTTCGCTCACCTGAATGCGGCACTCAACACCAGTGGTGTCCATCCTGCTGGCAATGTTGACAGTGTCCCCCCAGATGTCATACAGCAGCTTGGTGGTGCCTATGACACCTGCTGTGAGGGGTCCATGGTTAAAGCCAACCCTAAGCTTGAAGTTGAACCACAACATATTGTTGTTGAAGTCATCAACCACACGCATCATCTCCTTGGCAAATTCAAAGAGGATCCGCAGATGTTCCTGTGGGTGGCCGCCCTCCTGACACTGGGCAGTGTTCAGCCCCGATGCTGCCATGTATGTGGCCCCAATGGTTTTGATCTTCTCAATGCTGTTATAGTCTGGCTTGCTCAGAAGCTCATCAAAGTCACCTATCAGCTCATTGAGGACCCGGTAGCATTCCTTGCCCCCTTCATAGTTCTCTTCATAGAACTCACTGAAGTTGACAATGCTAGCAAAGATCACTCCTCCACTGTCATGGTTCTTGGAGTATGTCTGGGAGACTTTCAGCTGCTCGGCCACATGGTAGGGGATGATGTTCCTCAGCAGCCAGTCAGCCTGATCCCTCATGCTCTGGATCTTGGTGCGGTGCAGATCAGCTTCCACGTCCCCATGGTAGTGCAGGCGGTAGCTGACCTCGAACTCACGGTTCAGGAACCAGACCAAGAGGAGCAGGAGAAAGAAGGTGAGAATGAGCTCCTTGCCTATTAGGCTGGCCGGCCTCCTGCTGTCCTGCAGCAGTGAGCTGTTGCACAGGTTCCCGCTGGCACTGAGGAGCAGAGAGACAAGAAATGACATAGCTGCTCAGAACACCTCTAACAGAGTGCTCCAAACCCGCGCAGATTGTGAGCACGCTTTGCTCAGGGTAGTTGAGTATTACCCTCGACACCCTGAGGCCAGAAAGCAGCCTGGTTATTTTGCAGGCTTCAGGGACACTTTTGTTTTATTTACATTTGATTTGGTTTCTTGAAACCAGGTCTCAGGCAGCCAAGGTTGACCATGCACTTGCTATGTAGCTGGAGGCTGGCCTTGCATCCATCCTCCTGCCTCCATACCTACACGACAGGCTTGCAGCCCTGGACCACTAAGCCCAGCTGTAACTGCTTTTTAAAAGAATTCATTAGATTAAAAAAGATCTTTTCTTTCTCCTCAACTATTTCTTTTAGAAAATCTCAACTTTATGGAAACTTTAAGTTTCATAAAACAAACACTCGGAAGCTCTTCGCCTGGATCTGACAACTGTTAAATGTCGCCTCTCTGCTTTGCCTCTCAACACAGAGACACAGATGACACACACACACTGACACACACAAGTACATGCAGAGACACAGATGACACACACACACTGACACACACAAGTACATACAGAGACACAGATGACACACACACACACTGACACACACAAGTACATGCAGAGACACAGATGACACACACACACAC
>PVIU01012720.1:0-58820 GCA_004026605.1 Ondatra zibethicus | reverse complement strand
GGTGGGCCTTGGACTTCCAACAGGGCAGGGCACCATGCCCTCTTTCAAGGAAGAAGGGGGAGGGAGGAGGGGTGGGGGGTAGTGGGAGGGGACCGGGAGAAGGGGAAGAAAGGAAAAAAATTTTTTTTTATCTTTAATTATGTTCTTGAATGGAAAAAATAAAACAAAACAATGTATGGAAATAAATAAATAAATAAATTGCAGCAATGGGCAAAAAAAAAAGATGAAATAGATAATCACAGGAGTTGAAGACATGATAGAGGAAGTAGATTATTAGTGAAAAAAAGATGATAAAACTAAAAAATTCTTTTTTTTTCCTTAAAGACGACCAGAAAAAACTAAAAAATTCTTAACACAAAATATTTAGGAAATCTGGGATACAATAAAAAAGATCAAGCATAAGAATAGTAGAAAAACAATACATTAGAAGAAACCCAGCTCAAAAAGACAGAGAATATATTTAACAAAATCATATGAGAAAATTTCTCTACCTAAATAAGGACATTCTATGATGATACAAGAAGCTTACAGAACACCAGACTGATAGAATCAGAAAATAAAATCCCCTCACCACATAATCAAAAAGCTGTACATACATAATAAAGAAAGACTATTAAAAGCAACAAGGAAAAAAACCAACTAAAGTATAAAGGAAGACATTTAGAATCACAACTGACTGCTTAATGGAGATACGAAAATCAAGAATGGCCTGGGCTGAAGTTAGAATATAAAAAAATATATAAATGAAGTAAATTTAAAAGCTACCATAACTAGTATTGAATAGATATCATTGAATATGACATAATATTGAAAGGAGATTACAATAAAAAACTAATCAGTAGTCTACATTCCTGTCAGCATTACCAAAGGCCAGGCTGGTCCTAAAAACCCCAGGTAAGACATTACCCATCACCCACAAAATCTCTTTAAGCATCCTGAACAACCCAGACTTTACTTCTACACCCTGCTCCATAACCTGGTCTATGACATTGGAAGTAGATTTTTACTCTAACCAAGGCCAGGGCTGATCTTAGGTCTCCAGGCATTCAACTTCTGAAGCAGACTTCACTTTTACTAGACCACAGGCTGAATCTAGAAACATTAATCTTGGCAGCAATACTGGAGTTCAGAAAGTTAACTACACCAACAAAACATAGGCAATAAATAATCTCACACCAGCAAAACAAAAAAGGGGAACACACACACTTACAACAACCAATACCAAAATAAGAGGATTTAACAATCCTTGGTCACTAATATCTCTCAATATCAATGGTCTCAATTCACCAATAAAAAGATACATGTTAATAGAATGGATATAAAAATGGGATTTATCATTCTGCTACATTCAAGAAACACCACTCACCAGCAAAGATAGACATTACCTCAGAGTAATGGGTAAGAAAAAGATTTTTCAATAAAAGGAACCTAACAAACACTCTGGTGTAGCTATCCTAATATCTACCAAAATAGGCTTCCACCCAAAATTAATCAAAAGAGAATGAGATGGGCAATTCATAATCTTCAAAAGGAAAATAAACCAAGATTATGTCTTAGTTTTGAACATCTAAAACCCAAATGTAAGGGAACCCACAGTTATAAAAGAAACATCACTAAAGGTTAAATCACACATAGAACCTCATGCGATAAGAGTGGGAGACCTTAACACCCCACTCTCATCAATGGACAGTTTCTCCTGACAAAAACTAAACAAAGAAATAAGAGAGCTAGCATATGTCATGACTCAAATCAACCCAACAGATATCTACAGAACATTTCACCAAAAGATAAATGATTATACTTCTCAGTACCACATGGAAAAATTTCCAAAATTGGCCATATAATTGGCCAGAAACAAGTCTCAAAGATTAAAAAAGAATTTGAAATAACTCCCTGAATCTTATCATACCATCATGGATTAAAGCTGAGTTTCTACAAAAAACAGGGATTAAACAGAAAGCCTACTAATTTACAGAAACTGAACAACTCTCTACTAGAAATTAAGGAAAGAAGCTAAAGACTTCCTAGAATTCAATGAAAATGAATGCACAACATATCCAAACTTATGAGACAAAATGATATCAGTGCTAAGAAGAAAGTTCTTAGTACTAAGTGTCTTCTTGAAGAATTTGGAGAGATCTCATACTAGTGACTTAACATCACATCTGAAAGCTCTGGTACAAAAAAGGAGCAGACACACCTCAAAGGAATAGATGACAGGAAAAAATCAAATGGAGCGCTGAAATTAATAAAATAGGAAAAAAGAAAAAAATACAAAGAATAAATAAAGCAAAGAGTTAGTTATTCAATTAAGATCAACAAAATAGATAATCCCTTATCTATACTAATGAAAATTCAGAGAGAGAATATCCAAATCAATAAAATCTGAAACATAAAGAAGTATATAACAACAGACTCTGAGAAAATCATTAGGTCATACTTCAAAAAACAGTACTCCACAAAATTAGAAATTAAAGAATATTCTGATTTCAAGTTCTACTATAGAACTATAGTAATTAAAATAGTGTTGTATTGACTAAAAACACAGGGTTTTATTAATGAAATGGAATCTGAGACCCAGACATACATCTACATACCTCTGGACACTGGATTTTCAGCAAAGAAGATAAAATTATACAATGGAAAAAAAAAGAAAACATCTTCAACAAATGGTGCTGATATAACTGAATGTCAGCATGTAGTAAAATGCAATAGATGCACAAAACTCAAGTCCAAGTGCATTAAAGACATGAAAGTAAATTGAGATTCACTGAACCTGATGGAAGAGAATGTGGGAAACAATATCAAAACTATTGGCATAAGAGGTAACTTCCTGAACAGAACAACAATAGCACAGGCACTAATTGACAGTTAATACATGGGAACCTCATGAAATTTAACATTTTTTTCAAGGCAAAGGATACTGTTAATAGGACAAAACAGGGCCTACAGAATAGGAAAAGATTTTCACCATCCCACCTCTGACAGAGGACTGATTTTCAAAATATATAAAGAAATCAAGAAAATAGATATCAAGAAACCAAATAATCCAACTTAAAAGTGGGGTACAGATATAAAAGGGGGAATTCTCAGTAGAAAAATCTCACAAGGCTGAGAAACACTTAAGGAGATGATCAAGATCCTGAGTCATCAGGAAATTGCAAATCAAAACAACTCTGAGTTTCTATCTTATGCCTGTCAAAATGGTTAAGATCGAAAGCCCAAAAGACAACTTATGCTGTAGAGGATATGGAACAAGTGAACACTCTTTCATTGGTGGTGGGAATGCAAACTTGGACAGCCACTTTGGAATTTAGTGTGGCAGTTTCTCAGAAAACTGGGAATCAATCTACCACAAGATTCAGCTGTACTACTCTTGGACATTTATCCAGAGGATGCTCAATCATACTACAAAAACACTTACTCAACTATGTTCATAGAAACTTTATTTGTAATAACCAGAACCTAGAAAACAACCTTAATGTTCCTCCACTGAGAAAAGCATAAAGAAAATGTGGTACATTTACACAGTGGAGTATTACTCACCTCTTAAAGCAAGAATGCCAGGAAGTTTGAAGGCAAATGGATAGAAGTAGAAAAAAAAAATCATCTCCCCAAATTGAGAAAGGCAGACATGGTATTTACTCACTCATAAGTGATTATTCACTATAAAATAAAGAATAACTATGCTACAATCATCCAGGCTAGAGAGGGCAGGTAAAAAGAAGGATTTATAGGAAATTCCTGGATCTCACTGGGAAATGGGAATAAAATGAGGCAGGTGGGAATGGAACCATGAGTCATCAGGTTGGGGCAGCCATGGCAGTTCTGACTATTACAGGAGAGTACTGAAAGAGACTATGGGAGAATGGGGCATTGAGGGGTCAGCTAAAAACCTAGTGCAAAGGAATCTGCAAGGATGACTCCAGCTAAGATTCCTAGCAATAGCAGAAACAGCCTGAACAGGCCATGTCCTGTGACCAGACTGGTTCCTAGTCCAGTAGTTCTCAGAGAGGATTCATCCAGCAACTGATGGAAACAGATGAAGATTCACAGCCAAACATGAGACAGAGTTTGAGGAATCCTTCAGAAGAGGAGAAAAAAGGATTATAGGACCCTGAGGGTTCAGAGATACCACAAGAAAACTCAAAGAATCTGCTAACCTGGGTTCATAGGGGCTCACAGAGACTGAACCTTATGTGACCAACTTGAGACCCCCAGAGAGACTCCACCGGAGTCCAGTCAAGTCCAGAATGCAAAAGCAAAGTTTATTCAGCATGCAAAATTCAAACTAGCTTGCTGGGAGCTCAAAACCTCCACTCATGACACAAGGCAGTGGGAAGAGCTCCCATTCCTCATTTGGGGTTGACATATATAGGCAAAAACCGCAAGCCAGGCTTACTCAGGGTCAAGGGAGTTGGTTTTGCTGAGTACAGGGTATGGACTGCTTCTGCTTCTGTGCATGCCCCCAACTTCCCTGCAAGCAGTTATTTCTGCTCTTGTTTCAACCACAAACCTGGGTGTTGACAGGGGACTAGCTGCTAAGGACAGTTGGTCTGCACTTTTGCACTTTTCCTATTTCCAGCTAACTCTTGATGCTGCAAAGAGCACGAAGCCACTGTCTTAACCAGCTCCTGACCAAGCAAAGCTTTTTAAATTTTTTTATGTCCTTACAAACCAACAGCCAGGTTCAGTTGCCAAAAATCAAGGAACCTCCATGGGACGGACCTAGGCAATCTGCATACATTTTACAGTTGTTTAGCTTGGTCCTCTTGTGGGATTCCTAACAGTGGCAACAGAGGATGTCTCCAACTATTTTACTGTCTTTTCGGACCTTACTCCTCGTGTTGAGTCTCTTTCCTCAGGCTTAATACAAGGGAGATGCTTAGTCTTGCCGTAACTTGATATGCTATGTTATGTTGATACTCATGGGAGATCTGCCCTTTCCTAAACAGAAATGAAGGGTAATGGATTGGGGGATAGGAACAAAGAGGGGAAGGTACTGGCAGGGGAGGAAGGAGGGAAACAACAGGGATGTAAAAAAAAAAAACAAATTTATTTAAGAAAGCTAATCAGTAAACATATGAGAAAGGACTAATTAAAATGATGACCTCCTAGTGTATTAGGAGAGTAATACAAGTGAATTTGCCACCAATGTTGATGAACAAACATATTGTCTTCTAATTAAAGCTTTATAATAGTGATGTTTACAAAAAATCTCTTTAATATATATACATTCATCTAGAACTATGTGATTTTTGACAAATATATGTCTTTGATTTATATTGTTTTATTTTTTTATAAATCTATTAATTTAATGCCTTATACAATAATTGTTTTTTCTTTTTCTTTGTTACCTGTATTTCTGATCGATGTAGGGTTGGAGCTACAACCTCAGAAAATGTTTTTTGTTAAAATACATATCAAACATTATGTAATAAGATTCTAGTAATGAAAGAATAATTACAAATCTCTAAAGAGTGATACACAGCCATAACCAATACATTTCCAATGAAAAACTTTTATCCCTTTATGACAGACATGTGTTAGTTGGTCTCCTATAAAATGTACATAATTGACTGAATTTACCTTGATGCCTTTGTATAATAGATGTTCATAATTTCTAGAAAATACTATAAATTAGACAATTTATTCGTATTTAATGGTGATTCCTCACAAAAGAAGTTCATGGACATTAACAACTAAGAAAGTACAGACTTCATTTCAGATATGAGATGACTTATAGACACATTCTCAGGAAAACAGAAGGTCATTCTTTTTAAAAACAAATGTAATAAGAATTATAGCTGGAAGTTGTGACATATTCCTTTAATACCAGTACTCAGAAGACAGAGGCACACAGATCTCTGAGTTTGAGGCCAGCCTTCAGAGCCAGTTCCAGGACAGCGAAAATTACACAGAGAGAAAGCCAGTCCCCCCAAAATTTAAAAAAATCACGATTCAAAAATCAAACATACCTTTATCTCTTTAGATGTCTCTGTACATTACTAAACTGAGTATATACAGATTAACAGATGCTGTATGATGAATAAGTGATCAACTTAACAGGCTCTAGAATCCCCAGGACAAGAGTCAAGGACATGTCTGAGAGGGAGTTTTAGACTGAGTTAAGTGATGTGAAAACACCAGCCCTTTAGGAAATACCATTGAATGGAATGAAGTGCCACAATGATAAGAGGTGAAATTAGGTTGAGTACCAGGAACCATCTGTCCTACCTCCTGCCCTGGTGTCTGTGACCAGTTGTCTCATGCTCCTGCTTCCCCAGATACACCTGAACTGATTGAAGACAAAGTGAAAAACAACCTTGAATATATTGGCAAAAGGACACAACTTTCTAAACATAATACTAATAGACTAAAGGCACTCAAATCAACAACTATTAGATGGTACCTCATGAAGCTAAAAATCTCCTGTAAGACAAAGGACACAGTTAATTAGACAAAGAGGCAGTCTACAGAATGAGAAAAGAGTTTTATCAACCCTATGTCTGATCAAAGATCTACTATCTAAAATATATAAACAATTCCAATTACAATGTATACAGATCTAAAAGATAATTCTGAATATATTAATCTCAAATGTCTGAAAAACACTTAAAGAAATGTTCAACATCCTTATCCTTGAGGGAAATGCACATAAAAACAACTCTGAAGTTTCATCTTAAACCTGTAAGAATGGCTAAGATCAATAACACAAGTGATAGCTCACTTGATGTCAGGGATGTAGAGCACAGGGAACATGCCTTCATTGCTGGTGGGAATATAAACTTGTACATCCACTTTGAAAATCAATATTGTGGTTACACAGAAAAGTGTACTCAAGAACCAGTTACACAACTTTTGGACATACACCCAAATGATACTCCATCCTACCTCAGGACACTTACTTAACTGTGTTCATTGCAAATTTATTTATAATAATCAGAAACTGGAAATACTGATGTTCCTCAAACTAAGAGTATATAAAGAAAAGGTAGTACATTTGCACAATTGAGTACTATTTAGCAGCTAAAAGAATGACATTATACAGTTTGAAGGTAAATACATTCATCTAGAAAAAAATTATACTGAGTGAGGTAACCCAGACCCAGAAAGAGAAATAAGATATGTACTCCATTATAAGTGGATAGTAGCTGAAAAGTTAAAATCCCCAGACCCAGAAAGGTTAAAAAGAGAGGATGGCTATAAGGGTAAAGCATGGACCTCCCTGGAATGGGGAAGTAAATGAGATTCTGAAGTTCGACAAACTAGGTGTGGGGCAGGAATGGAGGAAGAGAATGTAGGGAGAGACAGTTGGAGTTGAGGGGCATTGGGAGGGTGATGTGGAATCCTACTGCACTGGAAACTTTCTGGGATTTATGAAGCTGGAGAGGACTACTAGTAATGAAGAACACAGATCTGAACTGTTCATCGTTTGTAGCCACGCTTTCAATGGTGGGACTGGTTTAGACTCAGTTGAGTTGTTGGCCATGGAGGTCCCATGGAGATCTCTAAACAACCCATGCTCATTCTAGGACTAAAGACTGTTCTCTAAAAACTGACAGTGTGCAACTTGGGGTGGAGGGGGAATTTTTGAGGACAACATCCACACAGCTCATATAATGTAGAGGGGACATGCTGGTGTGGTCATGGAGTTCACATGACCCACAGATCCCCTATGTTCTACTCTCTTTGGCATGAGAAGAAACTCTACAGGCTACAGAAAGAAAAAATCTAGACACAAACCCAGCCACAAAACCTTCCACCTACAATCTGTCTTGCCTGCAAGATGTATTTGGGCAATGGTAGCACAGAACTCGGGGAAGTGGCCAATTCATATTTGGTTTACTTGAGGCCCACATCATGAGTGAAAGCCCCATTCCCACATTTCCTAGAAAGCCAGGAGACTGGAGAGCCTAGAGGCCTGTTGTAGAACCAAACGTGATTGGCAAACAAACAAACAAACAAAAAGAAATCCGGTATCACTGGGGTGGTGGTGCTGCACACCTTTAATCCCAGCACTTGGGAGGTAGAGACTGGTGAATCTCTGAGTTCGATACCAGCCTTGTCTACAGAGAGAGTTCCAGGACAAGTTCCAAAGCTACAAAGAAACCCTGTCAAAAAAATAAAAGATTCCTAATAGATTCCTAATGATATTCTGCTATACAGATAGCTTGATGTGTAGTCCAGTCATTATCAGACAGTCTTCCTCAAGCAGCAGTTGGAAGTGTGTACAGAGACCCACAGACAGGCAATATGCAGAGAGAGTGTATAAATACCACACTTATGTCTGATTCCTCTCCTTCTTCTAGGGAAAACAGTAGAAGTAGTATAGGGGAGAAAATCTGTAGGAGTCACAGGGGAAGACAGACACTAGCAGAACTTGGCCCACTGAATCAATTAATCAGGGCTCACATAGGCTCTCAGAGACTGAAAGAGCAATCATGGGGTCTACATGGGTCTGCACCAGGTCTTCTTTCTATGTTATGACTGGTAGCTTGCTGTTCATGTGAGGTACGAACAGTGGGAACGGGTGTATTGCTGACTCTTTTACCTGCTCTTGTGATGTGGGATTTCCCTCTGTATGCTGTGATTATCGTGAATAAAAAATTGCTTGGAATCTATAGGAGAGCAGGGCGAGGCAGAGAGGACAAGACTGAATGCTGAGAGAAAGAAGGGCAGAGCCAGAGGGCAGCCATGGAGCCTCCAGAGACAGATGCTGGAAACTTTGCAGGTAAACCACTGCCACATGGTGATACACAATTAATGGAGATGGGTTAAATTAATATGTAAGAGTTAGCAAATAAGAATCTAGAGCTAATGGGTCAAGCAGTGATTTAAATAAAACAGTTTCTGTGTGATTATTTTGGGGCTGAGCAGCTGGGAACCAACAAGCGGCTCTCTCCCTCCTTACAACACTCTTGAGATTCTTTTCCTCTTATTGGGTTGCCTTTTCTAGCCTCAATATAAGTGTTTTCATCTTGCCTATTGTATCTTCTTTTGTTCTGTTTAGCTGTCATCTCTTAGAGGCCTGCTCTTCTCTGAAGAAGAAACAGGGAGGAAGTGGATCTGAGGGATAGGGGAGGTGAGGGTGAAGCTAGGAGGATTGGATGGAAGGGACTTTGTGACTGAGATGTACTACATGAGAAAATACTATATTTTCAGTCAAGTAAGTTAATCAGTAATTATAATTTATAATAAACTGAAATTTAATAAAAGAGATAATACCTACTTGTGATTTTTGTAATAACATTTATACAGATCTGATTATACAGAGTCTGGTTATATAAGAAGTAGCATCTATAGCTATAGCCTTATTCTCAGTTACAATAGGATAGTGATAAGGTATAAGTACAAAGATTCAAGAGAAATAATTTTGTATCTTTAAAGGATGCCTATACTAGCTAGATTCATAATGCAGTACATTACAATACACACTGTAGTTTCAACTCAGAGAAGAGCAGATGTCTTAATGACTGTAACTATAGCAGTAAGTTAATCCTATTGATTATGTAATGTTGTCAAAACAAGGTTAACCAACAAAGGTTGGACATTCTAAAAGTTTACATTATGTTTTTCCTCTTAACACAGACTCTAATAAATTAGAATGGCACTAGAATCAAGCATTCACTAACAATTTGTTGTCTTTGCTTCACAAATATTTCGGTTTTCTCTCAGAATATTTCACATTCTCCCAGCATGACCTTATTAAAATAAGCAGTCTTATTTTATTATTGTCCTATCACAGAGGATCAGACTCTAAACATTTCTAATGGTTCCTTTGTGGGATGGTCACTTAATGATCAAATTAGAGCTTACCCATCCAGATCTGTTGTAACACCAGTAGGCTGCAGTCAGTCCTCCTGTTCAGATTTACTGAGCATCCAGGTGGAGTTCATTACTGTGAATCACCCAGCATGGTCCCCTCGCAGCAGATTAAGAAAACAGTCTAAATTAGAGATGGCTGCACTGCTAAACTTATTCAGAATATGAGTACCCCCTGCATATCACCACATACATCTTATCAGTAGCTTCCTTCTATCTAGGGACATTTCTGTTACTACTTGCTGCAGTATTTGTACAATACCTAAAATATTTATGAATCTGAAAGCTGGAAAGTTAGTTTTGTTGCTAACACATTGCACAGCTGCATGTTCTGGGTCTGCAAATTCATAATTGGGAATTTTGCTACTAGAAAATTCTATCTTTTGAACAATTGAATGAATTTCTACAAATGGCTCTGTGACCCAAGCTCTGCTGCTGTCTTTCCTAGGCTAGAATGGCTACAATGGTGTGGCAACCTCTGGGGAGGGTGGAAAGAGAACGGATGGAAGGATAGGACATCAGTCACCAACAGCCCCTCTGGCTGATTAGCTAGCAAGTGTTAATAGAAACCCAAGGGAGACCTCTCCAGTTCCCTTCAGCCAGCATGATAGTGACATGATTCAAGAGCTGAAGGGTTTAGGGCCCTTTGAGGCCGAGAGAAGGAAAGTAGATTTGTAACCAGGAAGATAATGGAGAGACATGATTTTTAGAAGGCATCTCTTAAGCATTAAGTAATGTGGGTTTTTTTGAAGATTTGTTCATAAACATTCTTATACAGATATTCCAAGCATTTATTAAAAGAACAAGGAAATGCAAAATCATTAAAATCATCATTTTTTTCTAGTTTGATTTCCAATAAACTTTTATTAGAAACAAACTTATTTCTTTCTCAGCACAGCTTTTATCATCACTTAAGTAAGCAAGAATTGCACTACGGAAGTTACTGTGAAATGATGCCTTTCTCAAAGCAGCCAAAAATGTGTTTATATTTCAAATGTGAAGAAAAAATAAAAGACACTGATATTTTGAGGAACTGATAACTGTTAATATATATTGAACCTCATATTCTGCATGCCTGTGAAATTGACTTGTGCTGTTTCCTGTTTCAGAGGAATGTTTTAATGCCAGAATTTTAAGTTTGATATTGTAATGTGCTCAAATATTTTTTAAAGAAAGCAGAATTTTTAACAGAAAAATACAATAGACATATCAGAAATACATACAAGTACTTAACAACATAATAATAATCAGAAATGTTAGCAGACCACTCCAAATAAGTTGCTGCTAACATAGTTAATTACTTGTTGCATTTTAAGTAAGTGGAAGAAAAATTTTATGTTTTTTTCAATCTTAGTTATTTTATCCAACATGTTTTTGAGGTTTATAAATATTGTTCTATGCAGTCATAATTTATTATTATTTACATAATATACAAATGGCTGGTGATATTATATTTATGTATTACAAAATTGATAGTTATTGAGTCTTCACTAGTTTGATGATACTATATATAATGCTGATATTATATATGATTATTATATTATATATACTTATATATATAATGTACGTGTTTGGGGGAGTAATAAGGACATACTTAGACTTGCAGTACAATTACAAGAGAAATACTGAGTAATAATTATGCATAAGTTCAATATTAATTGATATCAAAAACTTCAGGTCTTTATTAATGTACAATATTCCTGGTAAGGTCTTAGTCTTATTACATTCTTCTTCTTTTCTTTAAGTTTAAGAATTCTCAAGAGGGCATAGTGAATTATTGTGTTTTGTTGTGCCTTTCTTCCCAATGAATGTGATTGATGAATTTTTTTCCTTTGCATGAATTACTAGAGAAATACGCCATTCATTTTCATCAATCTTCCCATTTTTCTTCTTATTGACAAATAATAATTATATGTTTCAGATACAATTATTTCTTTCATATATCAATTAAGAATATGTTCTACAATTCTATTATTTTTCTGAACTTGAAATTAAATACATGATTTCTTGAATTTCTAATGATATAATTTTTCTTTAAGTGGATGCATTCATTTTCTATACTGTTTTAAATTATTATTTTTGTGATTGAAAAATATTTGACTGTGAACTATAAAATATATTTAAAGCTTTGGAAAGTTTCCAAATTCAGAGACAATCTAGATGGAATCTGTTGTGGAATATTATTTTAAGGTGTGCTACATTTGTTTATGCTTGGAACATTTGTTTAATGATATAAAGTTGTGCTGATTATGTTTATTTTGCATTTGTTTAACTCTGTGAGGCTATGATTCTTTGCCTGTCTAAAACACCTGTTGTTTTAATAAAGAACTTAATTGACCAATAGTGAGGAGGGAGGAAGAATATAGGTGGGTCTGGTAAGCAGAGAGAATAATTAGGAGGAGAAATCTAGACAGAGAGAAAGGAGGAATGAGAGAAAAAGGAGAGGAGGACACTAGGGGCCAACCACCCAGTGATCCAGCCAATCAGAGTAAGAGTGAAAGATAGACAGCTTAATTTAAGTTCAGAAAAGCTATCTAGAAACAAGCCAAGCTAAGTTTGGGCATTTATAAATAAGAATAAACATTCAGTGTGTGATTGTGTGATTTATTTGGAAGCTGGATGGGGGCCCCCCCAAAAGAACAAAATAACCAAAAGAGTAAATGAGTAAAAACACCAACAACAAAAGTTAACTCATTAAAATTAGGAAACAATATTGGGTAGGATATACATCTGCCAATTTTTAATCTGTGACAGTTTTTGGGCCATATGGCACAGAATTGCTGAAGATGGAAAAGAAAGACACACACTGCCATTCACTTCAGAAGGTGGGATTCAGAGTTTCTAACGTGACTAGAAATGAAGTAAATTTTCAAAAAATAAAGGCACACAAGATCGTCTTATAAATCTGCACTGACCATTACTACAATTAATTATGTATGTTGGAGAGGGCAAGAAAACTTCTAGAAGACAGCTAATGAAAGGCAGAAGTTAGTGAACGAAGATGTGAAGTCAGCCACAAGTAAAAAGAAAAATATGTGTCTAGACCCATTGCCATTGTTGGTGTTAACTGGATCACCTGCTCCCCTCCTACCAACAAAGTCTCCATATGACTGAAGATCATGCAGTCCAGTGTCCAAAATGGAACTTGGAAAAGAAATAGGTTATTTACTGCAATAGAAACTGCACTTTGAAAAGAAGCATGTACAAGGTCTCCTCAAGGGAAATAAGATGCATAGGTGACTGCTTTGGACTCTTCTGATGATTGGGCTAACCTGAGGTTATATGCTAGAATATTTAAAATCTTGTGTTTAATTCTAGCTGACCTGAAATCTATGGAAAGGAGCATTTGACATTTAAACATCTGTGGTGAGTGGCAGGATCTCTGTAATTGAAGGAGAAAAGTTCCTTCCCTAAATAATGATCAGACTGGAAAATTTTAACACATCCATATAAAAAGGAACACTATCTCTATCATTATTTTTAAAAATCTCCTGAGGAAATTAGGAGTGTGAGAGTGGAGGGAGAAGGGAAGGCAGAGGGGGAAGAGGAGAACTAGAGGGAATGGAATTGTCGTAATGGGGGAAGGACAGAGACAGAGAACAAGGAAAGAGAATCTTGGCTGAGGCAGCCATTATGGGTCTAGCAAGAAACCTGGCATTAGAAACATTTCCAGGAATCCACAAGGATGACCCCAGCTAAGACCCTAAGCAATAGAGGAGAGAGGGCCTGAAGTAGCTTTGCCCTGTAGTCAGATGGATGACTATCTTAAATGTCAGTTAGAACCTTCATCCAGCAACTAATGGAAGCAGATCCATAGCAGAGCATTGGGCTGAACTACCAAAGTCCAGTTGAAGAGTGGGAGAAGTGAGAATATGAGCCAAAAAGTCAAGGCTATGATGGCAAAACCCACTGAAACAGTTTACCTGAGCTAATGGAAGCCTTCTACCTAATTTACTTACGAGGAATATCTTGCCCAGCCTAGTATAGTGGGGAGGGCCTTGATCCTGCCTCAAAGCAAAGTGCTAGACTGTTTTGAACCCCATGGGAAGCCTCACCAGCTCTAAGGAGTGGATGGGGAATGGGCTAGGGGTGAGAAGGGAGGGAGAAAGTGGAGGGAACAGGAGAAGGGGAGGGAGTTGGAAATGGATTTGGCATGTAAAATAAGAAAAGATAGTTTTTTAAAAAATAAATTAAAAAAAATTTGCCTTGGGCATCATATAATAAAAACTCTTATATTCCACAAACTATTAAAGTGAAGTAACATTGGGACAAAAATTTTGCCCACTATCTATGGTGGCTAAATTAATTCAGTTCTTATGGCCTATTATTTCCTATTAACATTCTTAAATTTAATAGTGCTAAATATATTAAATAGTCAATATTCTATCCTGGACACTGAAAGACAAATGCAATAAATGGAGATTTTAAAAGAGATAAGACCTCATTTAATTTAAACTTTGTTGTGATGTGTTTAAAGTTTTGTCTTTATTAGCTTTAAATATTATTTGCATACAATGTAGTTTGATACTCTTCTCCCCCATATCCTCCCATAGCCTCCTCATCAACCTACTGGCCTGACTTAATATTCTCTCTTTTTCTCTTTCTCTCAAAACAAAATACTCAGAAGAACAAGAAAAAGAACCAAATAGAAAACAACAACACCACAACGTACCCCAAAGTCATGGATATCCAATTAATCCTGGCCAACTACTTCTGGGCTTGGAGCCTACTTTTGAGTGTGTTGATAGACCCAATCTAACTCCACTGGAAAAACTAATTTTACTTCTCCCAGCAGATAGCGGTAGAAAATACATTCCTTGTTAAGTGTAGATTTTTTGTCCACTTCATTTTCTCTCTTCTCAGTGCTAGGATTTTGTCTAGTTCAAATTCGTATATTGCATATTGTTATACCATCTCTAAGTTCATACATTTTGCTGAACTAATTTTCATTTACTACCTGTATTTTATGTTTTGGTTCCTTGGACCACATAGTAGGTATGCTTATAGTTCAATGGTATAGTAATTTATACTATTTCTTATTATCATAATGTTATACTTACTTTTCTATTTTTCTTTGACTTTCTCATTTTACTGATTATTCCATGGGATAGTAGTTTTGGCCTTATTTCCTGTAACAAAAAAGATTCTCAGGGTATAAAATCTATTCTTCGTGTATATGTCGACTAAGGCCTGAATCAATAAATGACAGAAAATATAAGATCATTTGTATTCCAAGCATACAAAATGTAGAATGGAATGATATCTCAATTGGTGAAGTCCTTGACACTCAAACATAAAAAACACATTTGAAAGTGTGTTCAAGTCATAAAAGTCATGTAAAAAAATCAGACATTGTGGCATACTTGTAACTATTGAGATTAAGCTTAGCCTTCATGTTCTAAAGTATGATAATTAACAAAATCCCTTCATAAAGATCATAGATATAAACATATTTGTACTCTGGGTGAAGCAAATAGGAATGAACCAAAATTTTCATTATATAGAATTTAAACATAGTAGTATTGTTATTACTGTTAGTGTGCATGTCTATGTGCATGTGTGTATGTGTATGAATATGTGTGCATATGTACACATATCCTCACATGTGCACAGAGGTCAGAAAACAATTGGCATTTGTTTTATCCTGCCACCATGGGTTCCAGAGAGTGTACACAGCAGGCACTTTTATCTGATCACCCATCTCACCAGGTGTACATAAAACTTCTAGTAGGTAATTTGCATGGTGATTCTCTAATAGAGCTATATAGCTATCATAAGGGGAGGATAGTGGTAGAGTTAAGGAGACTAACAATTAGAGAAATGAAAAAGCACACCAAGAAAGAGAACATTGAAAATCCAAACCAATGTGCACATTTCATGTTGTTTATCATTTGTAAATGTGTATTGTTATCACTGCTTTTAAATTGGAATAATATTATTCCTTACTTATTGTCTATTAAATTAGAAAATCACTAATCTCATGGCACTATCATGTCTCTCCAAATATTGTAACTTGCATCCCAATGAGGATTCATATTCCTCAGAAATCAAAACATTTAATAGACTACTTTTTATGCTTCCTGCAAGAGAAAGTTTTCTATAGCTTTTCCCAATTTTCCAAAAGTGCAGGTGGCAAAATCATTTCTTTTAAAAGTATGCAGATTGCTGTTCCTCAAAGCCTATTTCCTCAATGATGCTAAACATATAACCATGAAAAATGAGGAAGATATTGAATCAGAAAAATCTTGAAGGACTGAGACACTAAAATACTTGTTTTCAACTCTTCTGACATCTGGTACTCAACATGAAACTGGAATATTGAAACATTGCTGAATGATACTTTCTTCAAAAGATTGATTCAAAATACATAGTGTAGCAGCATCTACTAGTGCTTCTCGCATACTGATAATAAGAAAATTCCTCACTTATGTGTTCATTTAAGCAAAGCTTTCCTTAAAATAGCATTGGGGAACAATAAAGTAAGTGTAGCATGAATTTAATGGGTCTTAATAAAAAAAAAACAGAGTAATATATCTAGGGTAGAAGCCAAGCGATCAGAGAAGCAGAGCAGGCAGCCACTAGTTCTTTCCTCTATTAAATCCTCAGACAAAATGGGGTATCTTGTCTTTACAAGTCCTCAGACTGAATGCCATCTCCAGGAAAATTCAGACTAATCCTGAGCTCCTGTCTTCTCCCTGCATATATTCCTTTTCCACCCAGACATATCCCTTTCCATCTTCACCTCCCTAGTGCTGGGATTAAAGGTGTCAGCCACCACTGCACTGCTTGGACCTGTTTCTGTTTTAGATTGATTCAATCTTATGTGTTTAGGATGGCCTTGAACTCACATAGATCCATCTCCCTGCCTCCCAAGTGCTAGGATTAAAGGTGTGTGCCACCACTGCCTGGCCTTTATGGCTAAGTATTGTTACAAGCTGTGCATTCTAATCTTTGGGCAAGCTTTATTTGTCAAAGCACAAACAACATATCACCATAATACAGTTTAGACATGATAATTCATGTGGATATACTTTACTTCTCCTTACCAGAGGAGGATGATTTTCTCCTCATTAGCAAATTGAGTATTACAGATTCTACTACTGTGAAATAAATAATTTCACATTTTTCAAGTCAAATTCCACCTCCATGCCATCATTCATAATCTTGCTAAATAAATTAAACATAGAAGCTATAATATTTAGAATGAAATATTTGTTTGTATGATAATTTTCATGACTTAAATGTCCCAGATTATATTTAAATATCTTAATATCACTCTACCACATAAATATATAAAACTTTTATTTGTCTATATATTATAAAATACTTAAAAACCATACTAATAATGACATTTTTCCTTTTTACCAATTTGATTTCTAAACATTTCATTTAAAATTAATTGTAAAGTGGGTTCCACCTACACAAAGAGAAGATGAGTATCTGGGTTTCCAACTGGATGACTCTGCTCACTAGAATCTAACCTTCTGGGAGTACATGCCATGCTCTACTCACACCCTCTGAAGCCTCAGAAAGATAGTCTGAGCCTCCCCACATGCCCAACCGTTCTCCACCACATCAATGATCACAGAAGCCAAGACCTACCTTCTCTGAGAGGATGTGAAAGTATGAACTCTTACTGGATGGCCCTGCTCTCTACAACCTGGCTGATCATACGCACATCCAATGTCCCACCTCTAATGCTGAAACCCCAGAGACGTGGTGGCAGCATTCTGTCACCCCAAGCATCTCCTGCCACGTAAGCAATGACTGGAGGCCTTGCCTGTACCTGGTGAGTGATCACTGGAGTCATATGCCACAACTTCACCTGGAGGAAGAGTGTCCACCTAAGCCACATGACTCACCTACACAAATTGGAAGAAAAGAAATCCCCTAAAGCACAGGCCTCAACTGCACCTATTGGAGGGAGAGGTGGGTAGACAACAGTGTAAGAATACATTCAACAACATGAAGAGCAATATGCAGCACCAGAAAGTAGTGGTTCTACAAGAACAATATCTGAACAGCCCAATGCAGTAAAAGAAGAAGGAAATGGCCTGAAAAATAACTTTATGAAGATGATAGAGGCCTTTAAAGAGAAAATAAAAAACTCCCTTAAAGAAAGGCTGGAGAGATGGCTCAGAGATTAAGAGCACTGGCTGTGCTTCTAGAGGAACTGAGTTCAATTCCCAGAAACCATATGGTTCACAACCATCTACAATGAGATATGGTCTCTTCTTCTGGCAGGTAGGCATACGTGTAAGCAGAACACTGCATACATAATAAATAAATAAATAAATAAATAAATCTTTAAAGTGGAAGAAGAAAAGAAACAAAAAATTGCAAGAAATTAATAAAGCACTGAAAGAAAGCAAACCAAACAGACAATCAAACAGGTAAATGAAACAACTCAAGACTTGAAAACTGAAATAGAGGCAATAATGAACACAAAAAACAAAGGAATTCTGGAAATGGAAAATCTGGGTAAATGATCTGGAACTACAGATGCAAGGATAACCAACAGAATACAAGAGATAAAAGAGAGAATCTCAGGCATTGATACTATAGAAGAAATAGATTCACTCGTCAAAGAAATGTTAAATACAACAAATTCTTAACACATAATATCCAGGAAATCTTGGAAACCATGAGAAGGCCAAACCTAAGAATAATGGGGATAGAAGGCAGTCAAGAACTCCAGCTAATAAGCACAGAAAATGTATTCAAGTAAATCACAGAAAAAAACTTTCCCAACCTAAAGAAGGACATGCCTATGAAAGTAAAGAAAGCTTAAAGAACACCAAATTGATAGGACCACAAATAAATAGTCTTTTGCCACATAATAATCAAAACACAAAACATACAGAATAATGAAAGAATATTAAGAACTGCAAAGGAAAAAGGAGAGGTAACATATTAGGCAGAACTAGCAGAATTATACTTGACTTCTCATTGGAAACTCTGAAAACCAGACTGTCTTGGATAGATGATCTGCAGATGCTAAGAGACTATACATGCCAACCCAGACTACTATACTCAGCAGAGTTTTCAATCTCAAAAACCTGAGAAAACAAGGTTTTACATGCCAAAATCAGATTTAAAGAATACCTATCCACAAATACAGCCCTACAGAAAGTGTTAGGAGGAAAACTCCAACCCAAGGAAATTAACTACCACCACAAAAAAAAAACACACACATAGTAGATAATCCTACAATATCAAAACCTAGAGAAGCACATACATAATACCTGCAGCAACAAAACAGAGAATAACAGGAACAATCACTGTCTCAATTTGCCTTTAATATCAATGATCTATATTTGCTTATATGAAGACACAGGCTAACAGAATGGATGCAAAACCTGGATCCATTCTTCTGTTGCATACAAGAAACACACCTCAAATTCAAAGATAGACATTACCCCAGAGTAAAGGGTTGGGAAAAATTTTCCAATTAAATGAACCTACAAAACAGGCTGGTTTAACTATTGTAACATCTAAAAAATTCATTTCAATCTAAGTTAGTTAAAAGATAGGCAGAAGAAGACTTCATATATATCACAGGAAAAATACATCAAGATAAACTATCAATTCTGAACATCATTCTCCCAAAAACAAGGGTATCCACATTTGCTAAAGAAGCATTACTAAAGCTTAAATTAGACACCAAACCTCACACACTAATAGTAGTAAACCTCAACATCACTCTCTCACCACTGAGCAGGACAATTAATGAGAAAATAAGTTGGTTCTTTGACAAAAATCAACATCATAGGCAAACCTTTATTCAAACTAAACAAAAGTCAGAGAAAGATAGCATCAAAATTAACAAAATTAGAAATGAAAAGGGCAACATAATAACAGACACTGAGGAAATCCAGAGAACCACCATATCATACTTCAAAAAGCTGTACTCCACAAAATTGGAACATTTAAAGAAAAAGGAACAAAGCACCACATTCCAAAATTAAATCAAGAATAGATAAACATTTTAAATAGAACTATAGCCCTTAAGGAATAAGAAGCAGTCATCAAAAGTTTCCCATCCAAAAAAAAAAAAGTCCAGAGTCAGATGGTTTCATTGCAGAATTGTACCAGAATTGCAGAAATGAGCTAATATCAATATTCCACAGATTGTTCTACACAATAGAAGTAGAAGAACATTACCAAACTCTTTTTACAAGGCTACTGATACCCTGATATCCAAACAACATAATTACACAGAAAACAAAAAGAATTACAGACCAATCTCCTTTATGACATTGATGCAAAATTACTCAAAATACTCAATAAAGTTCTGGGAAACAAAATCCAAATCCAAGAACATAGCAGAAAAATCATCCATGATGAACAAGTAGGCTTCATCCCAGAAATGCAGAAATGGTTCTTCTTTGTTTTACACGAGATAGGGTTCCAATTCCCAGAAACTGATTATCTATCTCTTGAAGAGGCCAATTCGGATGCCAAGATTCTGGAGTAATGATGCTTACATCTGCACCTGTGTCTAATAAGCCTTCAATAATGATGCCATTTATACAGACTCTTAGCTTTGGTCTTTGATCATTAATAGAAGTCTGCCAAAATACACGTTTACTCTGTCCTACTGGTTTTTTTTTTTGACACATCCTCCACATTTAACCCATCATTTAGACCACTATTGCTTTTTACAGCAGGATTGGATTATTTAATTTTCTTGGTGAGACATGTTCTCCACTGTAACTGGGAATGACTGGGCCACTTTTGTCTTGGGGGTCTGTGAGAGGCCCCTCAAGGGGTTTTCTGGTGGTATTGGGTTGCCTTGTCTGTTGTTGATCTGCATTCATTGGTCCAATGTTGGCCTGTACCACACCTCCTACATATACCTGAAGGATGAAATCTCCTATTTTTGTTATTCCCAGAGGAGATATTATTCCTAGAAATTCCTTGCCTGCAATCCGTTTTCAGATGTCCTAATTTACCACAATTAAAACATTTGGCAGTTTGATGTCTCCTCATTGCTTTGGAAATCTCTTCTCCTACCCAAGATTCATTAGTATAGACAAACGTCTCAACATTCATCATATGCTGAATCCATTCATCCATGGGTACTGATCTAGACCTTAAAGGCCCAATTACCTTTTTACATTCTAAGGTTGCATTTTCAAAAGCCAGAGATTCAAGAATTATTCGTCTAGCTACTGGGTCTGTTACTCCTATTTGTAGAGCCTTAATTAATCTTTTCAAAAAGTCAGTAAAGGATTCTCTCTGTCACTGCCTAACCCTGGTATATGATTCGACCCTTTTCCTTGGTTCTTGTATCCTATCCCAAGCATTCAAGGCTGCTTTGTGGCATAGGGACAAAACTTCATCGTAAAGAACTTGGACTTGTGGATCAGCATACACTCCTACGCCAAGAATTTGATCATGGGAAATCTACACACCTTTTGCTCTTCCTTGCTGTTCCATATGTTTGGATTCTTCTCTGAAATAAATTCCAAACATCAAGGAAGGTCCATCATCCAATACTGCAGACACTAACTGAGAGAAATCATTGGGGCAGCTCTGACATTAGAAGCCCAAGTCCTTATCATTTCCTTAACAAATGCAGAATGCAAGCCATAATTAATGACAGCTTGCTTAATTTCTTTTAGATCATTCATTCCTATTGGTGTCCACCTACCTTCTTTGGCTCCCTTTGAGCCTTTAGAAGTTGATGCTTTGTCAGAGTAAATTACAGGGTGTGAGGCTAAAACCCTGGGTAAACCAGTTCTGACAGCCGGTGGTGATGTAGTGTCCTGTCCTTCTTACTCTTCTCACCTGCTCCAATAGTTTCCTCAATCATTTCAAATCTTTTTATCATTGTCTCTCGTAAAGCCTGAATCTCCTAAACTGCATATGTTTCTAGTGATTTCACTAAGGTATCAATTATTTTGGTCCCCATTCTGTACTTGTAATTCCAAGGTTTTAATTTTTCCCTTCAAAGATAACATGTCCTCCTTGAACTTTTCTTGGATATCATGTAAATTGCCATCCTGGAGGTACATTCTCTCTGTTACCTTATCAAAACTTTGTGATAACTTCTGCAGGTCAAATTCAACAGTATAAACCCTTTCAGGTAACTTCCTAGTACCCTTGGATATGGAGTCAATTTTGCCTATCCTAATATCCAGTTGTTCAGATAACCTCTGATTTTCAATAATTTTAATTCTTTCAACTAGCTGTTCATTATTAGTCCATAAAGATTGTATTGTTCTTAGGAGTGCCATATTCTTCTTTAATGATGGAATATGGAAAAGAAAACTGAATCCTAGTAACCAATAAATTGAGGTATCCCCATAGTCATATAAACCTTGCATGATATAATCCATTGTATTAGTAAAGAAAGCAGTAAAAGTTGCAATGGAAATGAAAATTGCCATATTACATATTATCCAGCAGGTGGCACTGTTGCCAAGTCATGAAGAACCAATGCAAAGATGACAGAAACGGGTCCCATTTCAGTGTCTCCCTTACCATTTGTTAAAAACTGGGAAATATGAGTTGCTCAACAAAGTAAATGTAGATAAATCAGTTCCATACACAGAACCAGAAACCCAGTATCCAGGGATAGTTAACAGCAACCCAGAAACCGTGTATGCCTCCACGTGACAGAGTCACCTCAAGGGTTGCAGTGTTCAGCAAGCACTTGTGCTTAAGTGCTGTGCTGAAAGGAGGATTTAAAAACTGCTCAGAAAAGAGCAAACCAGGCTGGCAGAGACCGTCTGGGCCCGTGGAGCCCAGGAGATGTGGAGTTTAAATCCATGTGGGGAGGCAGCTGAGGGAGGGCTGGTGCCAAGCCAAGTTGGCGGCAGGCAGCTGAGCCGGGGGGGTGGTTAAAACCAAACTTTGGGCTCCAGATGAAGGCGTAAGTCATGAAACAATCCCACACCAGTATGAAATTGTGATTAATAAAATGGTTACTTATTTAAAGGGGAAAAACTTACAGATCACCATCACAGAAAACAGCCCTCTGTGCAATCAGGAACGAAGTCTAACAGCCGGAAGCTGAAAGCAAGAGAGAGAACACACAGCTGCTGCAGTTTTTTTAAAACTAAAGAGACCATGCCCCAGTGGGCTGGTATCTTAAAGTATTGGCTGAAGGAGTGGAAGTAGCTCTCGCAACTCATTTGTTTGCATCTTGGCTTCTCTGATCTATCATGATTTTACCACAACATCAGGCTTCCAAGGATTTATTGTTAAATAGAATGCTAGAGACTTAGTTAAAACCTTTATTTGATGACTGTGGCTATGGCCAAGCCAGCATTGGCAGGATAGAAATTCCACCAGGCTATTGTCTGATAAAAGGGTGTTGGCAGTAATTAAAACATCAGTAGAGTCTGGTGTGGCCATTAAGCTCATTGAAGAATGTTTGGTGTTCTAATATGGTATAAAATCACATGAAAGAAGAAGTCACGCCATCAGACACCACTCTAATCAGCTATCACTCTCACAGGCCTTTGCTCCAGTCACAGATTCCACTCACAGTGACTACTTGAGGAACTCTGCAGGACAGGCTTGCACTTAGGAATTCTGGAAGGGATACCACTGATGTCTCTGCTGCAGATAAATTAGGAGGCAACAGATTTGGTGAGACATGAGGGAAATTTTTAAGGAAAGAGTTAAATAATATTTTTAAGAAGAAAAATATTTCCCATATTAATAATGGGAAATATTGCAATGCAGGGAGTTAAGATTCTGTATAGTGCGACAATCATTTGCTTGAAAATTGAAAAATATTAATGAAAGGATAACCAACTTAGCTAGGATTGACATAAGGCTGATTATAATTAGTAATTCATATTTTATCCATAAAAGTGGTTTCATAACTGCCAAAAAACAAAATTTGATTGATGCAGTATAAACTTTAGAAAGACATACTCTTGTTAAGTTACAAAGCTTAGAAAGACCTACTAATGAAAATAAGAATAATATTTGAACACAAAGGAATTTATAAAGAAGTAACAATGCCACTGAATGATGAAACTGTGGAGGGGTACATAAAAATTATTATAAAACAATTCTTAGTTTATCCAGTTATACAAGAATATCCAGCAGACAATAAGCACCCTCAAGGTTATACAGAAGTTAAAGGAATCTCATAGAAATATTAGATTTGAGATGATTTAAGTAAGCTGTACTTTCAGTCTATATGAGCAGGTGTTACGTTCATGGGCAAGTCAGAATAGAATTACTCCTAAAGAGTGGAAAGATTTAGCAACAGCAATATTAGAAGTTGGTCCTCAGTAACAATAGAGAACATGGTGGAAAGAGGAAGCTAAGATGATAGAACAACAAAATAGGCTTGAAGTATTGATATTTCAAAAGATCAATTTCTCGGAGAAGGCTAATATACTTAATGACATAGACAATTTGAAAGCTATGACAACACATTAGCTCTATGTCACTTAGAGGCTTTGAATGCTTCCGACAAGGTTGAAGAAACCAGGAATTGGTCAGCGTCACTTATTAAATTATGAAAGATCCAAAAGGAAACATTCATTGATTTTCTGCAAAGATTGTTTTCATGTATAAATATATTCTAGTATCAAATATAAAAGATAATCAAGTATTAATTAAATTTTTGCATTTTGAAAGTGCTAAGTCACAATGCAAAGTTGTGATT
This sequence comes from Ondatra zibethicus, assembly GCA_004026605.1. Taxonomy (NCBI): domain Eukaryota; kingdom Metazoa; phylum Chordata; class Mammalia; order Rodentia; family Cricetidae; genus Ondatra; species Ondatra zibethicus. Next base: position 34,357 of record PVIU01012720.1, on the reverse strand, counting down.
ACACCTTGAAAACAAGATCAACAGAAGAAGATAAATGAATTAATTAGAAGTGCACTTGATATTGGATCTCATGCTTATGATGCTGCTTTGATAGGTGAAGTAATTTCTGCAAATTTTAAGAGAAAACAAAATGTCAGATGTTTTAACTGTGGCAAGATAAAACATTTTAATTGAAAAAGTATTTCAGGCAAGGTGTTCCTAGAAAAGTGTTTCTTAAAAGAGATAATCCAAACAGAAACCCCAGCATTCTGGTGTATGCAGAAAGTATGTCAAGACTAATGAATGCAGGTGAACAAGGGACAGGTTAGGTAAATCTTTGCCATCAGGAAATGCTGAGGAACTTCCCACAGCTCCCATTATCAAATTTGCTGCAATCATATTTTATCTACACTAGAGAAACTCATTCAAGAGCAATTAAAAGACTTAATAGCTGTTGCTAAAAACCACACTGTGATCAAGGACAGAAGAGCTTCAGTAGCTACAAAAAATTTCAGGAGAGACCAAAAAAGTTTTTTGACCAACTTCTGTAAATGAACAGAGACCAAAACTAAAGATACCAAAAAGTATATTTTTTAGGTTTATTATAGGTGCAGATTTAACAATAATTTCACCAAAATTTTGGCATCCAGATTGGACTTTTCAAGAGGTTTCTTCTAGGGATGGAAACTATATCTCAGGTATAAAAGAGTACAATATGGGATGGGTGTAAAAGTCTAGGACAGATAGAAAAATTAAAGCCATATGTGACTGAAATATCAATGAATTTTGGGAGATATGTTTTGTTGTAACAATAGAAAACACAGATTAACATTCCTTCAGTCTCAGAAACAACTCAAAAAAGTAAGAATACTTCTAAGAAAAGTATTAATACATATTAGCAAGAACAGTTCCAGAGAGTTTAGAATGTACATGAGCAAGGCACAATAGCTGTTGGTCTTTCAAATGTACCATCAGTCTTTGTCATAAGAGACCATTTGTTTGCTCCCAGATGCCCAGCCAGGAGATAATCACACAGAAACCATATTATTTGCAATATTGTTTGGCCAATAGCTTAAGCATATTTTTGGCTAACTCATATCTTAAATTAACCCATCTCCATTAATCTGTGTATTGACACAAGGCTGTGGCTTGCTGGGTAAATTTCCGCTGTCTCCAGCAGGGCTTCATGGCTTCTCCCGACTCCTCCTTCTTTCTCCCAGCATTCAGTTCGGTTTTCTCTGCATAACTAAGTTCTGCCCTGTGCAGGCCTAAGACAGTTTCATTATTAAGAAATGGTATTCACAGCATACAGAAGGGAATCCCACATCACCTTCCCATTTTCTGTTTAAAAAAAAGGTAGGTTTTAACTTTAAAATAGTAAAATTATATATAATAAAACAGGTATCAAGCAAGAATTGCAGTTACAATATTTATATCTACTTTATCTTTTATCATAACTAAGGGAAACTATAACTATTTTCCAACTCCTTTAAAGACTCTAGAAGGATATAATTTTACCTAAGTAAACAGAAAGTACATTGTAAGCAATTTCCAAAACTCTAGAATTGACAGAGACATCTCACTGCCTGGACAGTCAACCAAAGTTCTTCTGTAACAGTGGAACATCCATCTTCAGCCTACAGACCCATAGCATCCAGCAGACCATTCCAAGAAGCAGGAAATTTCAAAGACACTAACACCTATATTGGCAGTTTGTCAGTCACTTTCTTCTGTGTCCTGCAGAATGTCTGGCAGACTCTTTCATGAAGCAGGAACCCCAAAGGATCATCTCACCTTTAAGCAAGTTCAGCAGTCATTTCTCTGTGGGTCCTACATATTCAGTTCATACAGCATGCCATCAAGCAGTGCAGACAAGAACAGTTTCTTGCCCAAATGGCTAGCAAACTCCATTAGGAGCCTCTTCAATGCCCATCTTCATTTTGAAGTAATTGGTGCTGCCAGGAGCAGATGTGTCTTATGTCATGAGAACTTATAAGTTATTAAAACATTTTAAATGCCATATTCTGTAGTGTTTGAAAGATTTGAATATTATCTATCTAACTGAAATATATCTCTATATATCTAGAAAACCTAACATGACTACAAACTTAACTATTATAGATGATTATCTATTAACCAGTATTACTTAATTAGACATTACATTTTTAAATGAACTGCACAAAACACAATACCTTAATGAAGAGCAAAAAATACATATAACAAAGTTGACCTTAAATTTGTATCAATAGACTAAGATCCATACCAATGCAAATTATTCATATCTACAACATATCCCCCCTTTAAATGTAAAGAAACATTTATAAACAATATTTTAGGGAATTTGGACATAGTTTTCTCCAAACTGCTTTCTGTGTTTTGTTGGGTGAAGCATTTTTCAGGGTGTTCATGGTGATCTTTCAAGAGGTCTTGGTCCATCAAACTATATTAGTCTGGAAGAACTCTACAGGTTTATCTTCTGTGGAAGCAAAAGAAGAACCTCATTTCCAAAGCAACATATCCTTACACCCATATTTTGAAATCAAGACACCTTCAAGATATATATGTTGATTTGGCTTAGCAGCCTGCACAACGAAATTTCTCTCTGTACTTAGCTCCTTCACAGTCAAAAAATTCAAAGAAAACACAGTAATATACATAATCCAGACTCTCTGTGTATATTCCATTTTATTTTTTAAACAATTTGCCTTTTTTAAATAACTCTCTATACTCTCCTTTTTTAATCTCTTTCAAGTCTATGTACATTTATTTAACACTGTGACCCATTTAGAGGTCTTTTTCTCCTGAATTTGTCTTTATTGTCATCTGTAATCCTTTCATGACCAGAACCCCTTCTTACAATGTTAAATGGTTTGGCTAGGACTAAGGCTGCTTTGCCTTTTGGCTCCTCCCAGTCTGACATGGTGAAGACATGTTCACTGCCTATGAGAGCCATGCACATTGCCCCAATTTTACACACATAGTGGGTCTATGTTACCATTAAGCAAGTTTCAGCACTCTGTTCACAAACCCCATTTAAATGCTTTGTAGCTGGAGCTTGTCACAGTTTATATTGGCAGCACAGACCAGGAAGCCAACATTTCAAAACCACAAGGCTTTTTTCTGCTACTGATGAATCAGGAAAACCTCTCTTAAAGGAGCCATGGCTTTAAGTTGTGCTTAGCTCTTTTATCTGCCTAGAATTTTTTCCCAAAATATCTCAGGTTTCAGTGGATTTTAGTTGGCCACATTGGTGTCGATTTGTTGTAAGAGGTTGCTTATTTATTCCTGGCTGCTCAGCTCCAAAATCATCAGACAGAAACCATGTTATTTACAACACTGTTTGGCCAATAGTTTAAATGTATTTCTGACTAACTCATATAATAATTTAACCCATCTCCATTGATCTGTGTGTTGCTACCAGACTGTGGCTTTCTGGGTAAATTTCCAGTGTCTGTCTCCAGCAGGGCTCCTTGGCTTCCCCCTGACTCCTCCTTCTTTCTCCCAGCATTCAGTTCAGTTTTCTCTGCAAAACTAAGTTCTGCCCTATGCAGGCCTAAGACAGTTTCTTTATTAACCAATGGCATTTACAGCATACAGAGGGGAATCCCACATCAAGTCTTGCTCTTAAAAAGATTAACTGATGAACTTGTATAGGTGGAACAATGGCCTTTAGTATCAGAAAAATAACAGGAACTGGAACGGCTGGCAAAAAACCCAGCTAAATCTTCAACATAATGAAAAATTGACCAGTCTTCATTATTCTCCTATATTTGTCATTTAACAAAAAATCTGGAAAATGGAGAATGGTAACAGATCTGTGAGCTACTAGTAAGGTAACCCAGCCAATGGGCTTTTTACAGCCTGGAATTCCCTTGCCTTCCTTATTTTCTAAAAATGATCTATTATAGTGATTATTGTAAAAGACTATTATTTTACTATACCTTTACAAGCACTGGAGAGAAAAAAATATTTGCCTTCACAATGCCTACTTTTAATAATTCCAGACTGTTAAAAAGGACTATTAGAAAGTTCTTCAACAAAGAATGTCAAACAGTCCTATTTCATATCAGTAATTTGTGCAATAGCCAATAGAAATAATTTGTAAACAATTCCTGAATCTATAATTTACTATTACATAGATAATACCTTACTAGATGATTCAGACACAGATTAGGAAAAAATGTTTGTTGAAGAAGAGAATTTTGTCTTTTTTGGGATTACATGTTTCTCCATAATAAATACAAAGAGGAGATTCTATTAATTAACTAAGATATAAGAGAAGATTATAGAAAATTCAACCACAGAAAGGACAAATCAGGAGAGATTAATTACATATTAATAACAATTTTCCAAAACTGTTGGGAGATATTAACTGGCTACAGCCAACAATTAGATTTATTAGTATTCAAGAGATGAGTAATTTATTTCAAGCTTTATAAGGTGATAAGACTTAAATAGACCAAGAATATATCAGCTGATGTTGAGTGAGAAATGCTCTGATGGAAAAGAAATTTCAGGATGAGTATATGGACAGCTTGTATTTAGAGCTTGATTATATTCTTGTTATTTGATCTTCCATACATTCTTCCTCAGGATTTTTTATGCAGAGAGAATATAATATCTTAGAATGGATATTTTTGCCACACAGAGTAAAAAAAATTAAAGACCTATATAGAAAATGTTTTTGAATTTATTCTGAAGGAAAAATGAGACTACACATGTTAGCAGTAACAAATCAGCCAGCTAAAATTATGATACATTTTACTAGTACTGAAGTAGCTTCTTTATGTCAAGAAAATTAACATTGGCCAAGAACTTACAGTAATCTCCCGAGAGAGGAACAAATATCACAAAAGCAAGAGGCTCCAATTTATAAAAGTAACTAATTCAACTCTCCCTCACTTGGTAAGAAGAGATTCTGGAGACTGTACATTCTGTACTGATTCAAATAAATCATAAAAAGCAGGCTATAATCCAGAAAAATAAGTAAAGTGGCTCTAAGTCCTTATGATTCAAATTCCTTCAAAGTACAAAATTTTAAAACTCATAATTGCATGCTATTCTCATGGTACTATCAGATTTTTCAAAACCTCTTAATATAGTTGCTGGACTCAATATGCAGAAAAATTTGTTTTACATATTGAATCTACTAAAGTTATCCAAGGGATTTAGAATTAATTTTGTTCTATATTTAACTACAGCAAGTAATGAGAAATAGAAAATGACCCATTATATATTATACATATCAGATCCCATACAGGTATGGCATACCATCTGGTAAAAAAATAATGATGAAACTGATCAACTATTAGTGGTGGAAGAAACTCAGAATTTCATTAAAAAATTCTATAAAAAAGTTTAGAAGAAAGATTTTTCCATTCCTTGGCAAAAAGACAAGCAAATTTTGTGGAATTTTCCCACTTCTTCTTGTATAACCAAACTCCATTATTGCAGGAAATAGCCCAAAAGGTATTCAAATAAATTAAATTTATTTGGCAGATGAATGTGATTCATTTTTTATAGTTTTGGAAATTAAAATATTTCTACCATACCATAGATACATATTCAGATTTTTTTATTTTATTGATTTTTATTGAGCTCTGCATTTTTCTCTGCTATCAATTTACTCAGGAGATCTTGTCTTTTTCTACTTCCCATGTAGTTTTGATCTATGTATGTCTTTCTTAGTGTCCTCATTGTTGTCTAAGTTCTCTGGAATTGTGATTTGTGGCTGGTTTTCTTTGCTTTATGTTTAAAAACCACTTATTAGTGAGTATTTTTGATAGTTGTCTTTCTGTGTCTGAGTTACCTCATTCAAAATGATGTTGTCTACCGTCATCGATTTTCCTGCAATATTCTAGATATCATCATTTTCTGCTGTGTAGTACTCTATTGTGTAAATGTACCCAAAATTCCTTATCCATTCTTCAGTCGAGGGGCATTTAGTTTTTTTCCATATATTCAGAATTTCAATGGGCAACTGCTTTAAGTTCTGAAAAAGGTGATTCTATAATTATACATTTATTAGAAATTATAGTCAGTAAGGGGATACCTGTACAAATTAAGAGGGACAATATTCCAGCATATGTCTCTGGTAAAATGAAACCGTTTTTTTTATGCATATTACAACATATTACAAGAGCACCAGAAAATCCTACAGGACAAATCTCTATAGAAAGATTTAATCATACTTTAAAAGATATGCCTCATAAGCAGAAGGGGATAATAAAGGCCCTTAGAGATAGAATAAAAAATGCTTTACCTTTAAATTTATTAATGTTAATAAAAAAGGAATGATAGCTGTAGAGAAACATTGGATAATAGAAAAAAAACTTTCTAAAGTAAATCATCCTTATATTTTAAAGATGTGTTGACCTCAGAATGGAAACCACGATATGTGTTACATTAATGAAGAAGTTTAGCTTTGGTTTCCACAGGAGAAGAAGAGCTAAAGATACCATCAAGATTGGTAAAGATTGGATTTGAACAACAGAGATCTCCTGATAAAGGAATGCAATAGTTCACCAAACAGCTTGACATTGCCAATCCAAACTAAATTATAAGACTAAAATTGCCTTTCATTTGATGAAGTATGAAAAGAAAATAAGAATTAACTCCTCAAAGATAGGGGTGGGGCCAGGCTATGCTTTTGTCATTTTAGAAAAATAAAAGCATCTAACTAAATGAATTCAAAGACCACTGCCAATGAGACTTCTGAAGAAGGACTAATCATAAAGACAAAATGTCCCAAGAAAGAAAATAAATTTACCTAGTGGTTTAGCCTACCTCCAACAGTGTGGAATTTTCATAAATCTTCCCAAATGCTTGTTTTGCTACTCTCTACAAACATAAAACATAAATGATATTTTTGTGATTCCAGTTCAATTAAGAATGAAACCTGAATTTGGAGTTGGAGTGTGACTCTGTCCTTCTCTACACTGAAGCATGCTTGCTAAAAGAAAATTCTAAATCTCTGCTCAGAAGAACCACCTGGTATGAGACAGAAGAACATCAAAATTAAAAGACTATTCTAATTATAATAATCTCATAATCCTTTGGATTTATTTTGAATTTCTAAAACTTTTGTTAAATTATAAATATTACAAAATCTAAGATTTGTATGTATATATATGTGTAAATGTATATAAGTTTATATATATTTAATATGCACATATGTTTATATTATATATATACTTTATTTCTCTTTGTATCTATATACTTATATAGATATAAACTTTCTGTCATATTAGTGGTCATATAGAGTGTTAATTTTAGAAATAAGCTTCCTCTTTTGTTTTTGGATTTGAGTATAAATCAAGTAACTAAGAACTAAGTTTGTGTATCACAGATGAACTTAATAAAGAGATTGTTGTCCCCTAACCTTTTAGAGATCTGCTGTATTTAAAAAGTTCAATTTTCCTACAATGAATTGTGACCATTCCTCACAATGACTTTTGTAGTCTTCAAAAAACCTGATATACCCCTGTAATAAAAATTCTACTTGAACTGTGATACACCATTAAGCAGATGAACACCACCCAAAACTCAGCTTTGACCTCAAACTGCTCAGGACAACTTCAAAGTGCTTAACTAAAATGGTCCATCCTCATAGACTTCTTCAGTCAGAACTTCAGATAATCCCTGTACCATATCATTACACAGAAATTGATAAACAAATGATACAGCTATTTCTCCCAGGACTTGGACATCATGCCATTTTCCAAAGGTTCCCTAAATATGTTACTTGGCCTGAACAACAGGAAGTAATTTTAAGAACATGATACCAGATGTGGGGATAATTTTGGTCATTAAGTGGGTTATGGTTGTTTGCAATTATTTAGGTGATTCATTGCAAGTTGTTATTGTTCATGATCAGAGAGGACCCCAAACAAACAAGGTTAGATTAATGGTTTCTTTCTTTCTTTTCTTTTCTTCCTTTCTTCCTTCCTTCCTTCCTTCCTTCCTTCCTCTTTCTCTCTCTCTCTCTCTCTCTCTCTCTCTCTCCCTCCTTCTTTCTTTCTTTCTTTTTCTTTTCTCTATTTTTCTTTCTCCACAATCTAGAGAAAAAGGGGTATACAAAAATCATAGGGTAAAAGGGTACTTACTGAATCTACTAAAAGCCCCTACTACTCTCAAATATTCTACATTATTATAGAGTTTTGTATATTAATACAAATTTAATATTATTTTTACTATAACATACTATGTATTTGTTTCTACTCTTATGTAAGCTATTGCAACTATACAGCTCACTTAAATTGTAATATAAAGTTCTAGTCCTTGAAAACTATAATTGCAAATTTCTTAAGATAATTAAGAAATACAGGTTAGTAGTTAGTCATCTATATCAATCAAACTTTTAGTAATGTTAGTTATATTTTCAACATCAAAAAGAGATATATTTTAGAAAGATAGGTGGTCTTCAAACTTGAATGAGATCTACAGAATACAGCATTTAAGATGTTACAATAATATAAGGATTTTCATGACACTGAGACTTGTCTGTTCCTGGCAGCAAAAATCTCATTCAGGAAAAGGATAATGGGCAGTAAAGAATCTCCATATGGAGTTTGTTTTCAATGAGGCAAAGCTAGGCACTATGTGAGAAACTACCCTTGTCTTGATTGTGTACTGTATGCTGTCCAAACTGGATAAGTAGGACACATAAGATGGCAACTGTTAAACTTTGCAAAGGAAAACTGGAACAGAACTTCAAGTATTCCTATATCACAGAAGAGTCTATCAAATATCCTATGCCATTAGGTCAAAGACCAACGGCCCAATGTTGTACCAGAAGCTGTGTCTGTCATCTTCATAGATTTGGAAGTTGTTTGCTAGGTACTTCCTGTTTTGTTATGTAATATTTAATCATTTTCTGATCTCTGATGGGAGTTGGAGACAAGATAGTTATATTTTTTACCATTTTCTACTATTTGTTACCAAATTAAAAATACCTCAGAAAAAAAGATATAAAGTTTATAAGGGTTGAAAGTCATAAAACCTTAAGTTTTTATCTAAGAAAATGTTTTAAGGTATAAAAGAATATCTTCAGTCTGATAATACACATCATAATAGAAAGTGGTTTAGGTATAAAACTTGGGACTCACAGAGATAGTATAAAAAATAGAGTATTTTCTACAAATTTGCCATTTACAAATGGACTAGATTTTGTGAATGTAATTTGTGACTGATAATTGTTCTTATTTTATATATACTTTTACAGTATTAGAGTTAAAACCTTTTCTTTTTATTTAGATAATAACCAATAATTGTTTGTATTGTATCTAGTTTTACTGTGTTAGACAAAAAGGGGTGAATGTTTTTGGATATTTGATTGCACTCTGAAATTCTGAGACTGTATTAGCAAAATTAACCTTAAATTGTGAGTAAAGTCAGTGATGAGTAGATAAGAATTAGCTGTTGAGAGTTCAGAGAGCCCAATAATATGGATAGAAAGATGTACAGGAAGGAATAGAACTTAGAGATTTGTGGCCTTGTTGGTTTGGAACAAGTGGAAAGACACTTCTTTTGTTTGTCTAAAAGGAAGTTTAGTTGGTTGATTCTCAGTTTCTCTGATCTAGCAGACTTTTACCCAACACCCAACTGCCAAGTCTTTATTGGTAAACGGGATGCTAGAGACTTAGCAAAACCTATGTTTAATGGCAGGAGCACCAGTGGGCATTACAACACCTGTCTCTAAGCGTTTCTTTAATTCCTTTTTATAAGTTGGAAACTTTTCTGGGTGGGGTCTTGATCTGAGGCCAACACTCCCTTTATGCCATTTCTTAATCTGTTTATCTCCTTGAACACAGGACTTAGCTACATTCTACTTCCTGATGCTCCTCTTCTCCTCAAATTGCTTTATATATTGTATTTTCCTTGCTCAGCTTGCTCCTGTACATTATAAATCTTCACTAGAGTTAATACTAAGACTAGAGTATACTAGGAGGTTGTTAGATTTCCTCTATGTTACAATAATATAAGGATTTTCATGACACTGAGACTTGTCTGTTCCTGGCAGCAAAAATCTCATTCAGGAAAAGGATAATGGGCAGACTCTTCACTTTAGCCTCAGACAGACTGTTTAGACAAGGGTAAAAACAATTGCATTCTTTACCAAAATATCATAAGAATAATCTTAAGTATACATATTAATATTCTTCTTTTCCAAATCCTCCTGAGTCTTCCATTCACAATTTAAATCACATTCAATACCACTGTCTTCCATGTTCCTACTAGGATGGCCTCTTTAACAGTATTCAGCTGCTTTTTGAGTCCACAGTCCCAAAGTCCATATTCCTTCAAACAAAAGCATGAATGGGCCTGTCATAGAAATAATCCAGTCCCTGGTACTAACATCTGTCTTAGTTATAGTTTCTGTTGTTGTCAAGAAATGCAATGACCACAGGAAGTCTTATAAAGGAAAACACTTAATTGTGTTTAGTGTGGGATGTTCTTCTGTATTTTGTGAATATGTCTTATTACCATTGGTTAAAAGGGAAACTGATTTAACCAATAGCCAGTCAAAATATTGCCAGGTGGAAAATCCAAATAGGGAGACATGAAGAAAGAAGGTAGAGTCATAGAGATGCCAGCAACTGCTGGAGGAGTAAGATGCCTGAGAATTACTGGTAAGCCACTGGGCATGTGGGGATACACAGATATTAGAAATGGATTAATTCATATGTAAGAGTTAGATAGTAAGGAGCCTGAGCCATTGGCCAAGTAGTTATAACCAACATTAAAACTCAGAGTGGTTATTCGGGAGTTGGTGGGCAGGAAGGAACCCTCCAGTTATGATAGTAGACCAAACCTCTGAACTATAAGTTACATGTGGTGGCTTGCTTATAGTTCAGAGGTTTGGTCTATTATCGTCATGGCAGGAAGTTAGACAGCATGCAGACAGACATGGTTCTAGAGAAGGAGCTGAGAGTTCTTATATCTTGACTCACAGATAATAAGAAGTAATCTGAGACACTGAGTGTGTCTTGAGCATACATAAGACCTCATAGGCCACCTCCACAGTGACACATTCTCTCCAAAAAGGCCACACCCACTCTAACAAAGCCACACATCCTAATAGTGACACTTCTGTTGGGGGTTGTTTTATTTCAAACACCACAATCATATAGAACAAAAATCATAAAATATTTACAAACTTTCAGAGGTAGATTATGTGTTTGATGTACATGGGTAATAAGTTATCATTTGTAACATTTAGGCTGAAAGCTAACACAATGAACCACCTAAAAAATGTGGGTGATAGAGCAAGGCGCACAATAATAAAATGTACCACCATGATCATCAGTCAAAATGAACTCTGAGAACATGAAAACCAGACCTAGGAAGAAGAATCAACAGGAAGCAACCAGATTCAGTCAGTTTGGAGGATTTTTGAATTTTAAGTAGGTTTGGAGGTGTTTTAACCAGGGATTGGTAATTTTTTGAATAGCTTCTCATCTTAAGCAACTGTTAGCAAGGAGCAGAATGAACTTGAACCAGGGGAGGATGGGTATGGAATCTGGTCTCTCCTGACACTGAAGCTGAGTGAATACATGGTCTGAGATATAGTGTAGAAATAGGAAAATAACATGAAGTAAAATTAACTATATTCAAAAGGGTCAACAAAAAGGTTAACCATATTTAAACAACTTAATTATTTCTGTAAATTATGTTAATAATATCAATTGTTTGTAACATTTCAGAAATCTCCCTTCCTCTTCTTCCCTCTCTCTTTTCTCCCTCTCCCATTCCCTCCCACCCTGTCTCTCTTACTCATGCTTGTTGTCTCTCTCTGTCTCTGTTCCTCTCTTTCTCTCTCTCATTTTCCCTCTCCCTAGATCTCTTGCTTTGCAACTATTATTCTCTCATTCATTCTGGGTAACAGTACTATAGAAGATTCAATAATGATCCAAAGACCCATGACTAATTGGCTCTCTTCTCTGTGTTGTTCTTCCTCTTAGTGATATCTCATGATTTGAATAATCCCATAGAGTTCTTTAAAAGAAGTAGCTTATGTCTTGTAAAACAAACAAGCATAAAATATAAAATAATCAGTACAGGTGAAATTTCCTTTCCCTTATTTAGCATGAAGAAAAATACATGACAATTCCTAAAATAAACTTAAAATATTTATATTAGGTCCAAAGCAGGCCACCAAAATGACAATTCTTCTGAAAATGTCCTAAATTATATCCTAAACCCAACGTAGTCAGGACTATGGATTAACGGAAGGACTGCTACTGAGGAAATAGAAAACTAAATTCAAGCATTCCTCAGGGTCTGTCGAGGCAGGTTTCTACTATTCCACTAGGTCAACAACCTTGGCAAAAGACATCTAGTCCTGCTTAACCCAAACACCTGCTGTGGATTTACATTAGCCCCACCACAACTGTGACCTTCCCAACAAAACTGGCAGGGCTTTCCTATGGGTGCTGTCCTCTATTCCCAGAGGCAAATCTGGCAATTTCTGTCTCCATAAAACTGTCTTCCTACCCATGGACAAGTCTAGTTTGGTGGTTTCACTGAATTTATAGTTTATAACAAATGTCATAATTGATCACTAAATTCCATATATTATCAAATTCCCCATCTCTATTTTTCAGTTTGTTCATGTTTTGTTTTATTTATTAGTTAATGAAAGTGCCAAAATAGCTTACAATGTTTTTGAAATGAAAATGGAGACTCTGCCTTAAATTTCTTAAGAAATATCTTTAAAAACATTATTTTGATGGTAAAACTAATAAAAGTGAAAAAATTACTAGAAAATGACTTTCAAAATGGTTTGAAAGTTATATCACGTTTCTCAGAAAAATTAGAATTTTAAATGTGTTTTCTGAAAACCAGGAGAAGAATTTGGGGGTTTTCTACATCTTTATTAACAACTATAGCATAAAATACAGATCTCTATTTGCATTCAGAAGGAAAGGACACAGTGAACTTAATTGCTTGTGTTATAATATATATTACATGAATTTTATATCTCAGAAACTTATTGCTTGGCATGAATAAAATCAAGAGTAGAAACATATTTTAAAAAAATAGTCAATATTATTCTTTCAATTTTTATAGTATGCATTTTCAGTAGAGCTACCAAATATATGAACTTATATGTTCACATACTTTAAAACACAGGTAACAGCATTTTGGAGGGAAGAACAAGTTTTGTTTGTTTTCTTTTTTCTTTACATTTTCAAACAGCTAAAGATTGAAGATGAATTTATATTTTGATACAAAAAACATAAGCTGTAAATTCTTAATTATCTCCTTATTTTCTCCTTTCATTTCTTACTGCCAACCCCTCCCATTTATTCCTTCTTGCTCCTTTTCAAATTCAGAGCTGCTTTGTTCATTGTCATTATATAAATGGAGTATATAAATATCTCTTCCTACATGAATAAATTCACCCTTCTCATTCAATGTTGCTTTTAAGTCTGTTTTCAAAGCAAAGCATTTGCTAGTAGATGGTCAGTTGGTATTCTCTTTCCAGCATTCTTTAGCAAATGCTAGTTCCTTGTGTAGGGTTGCCCTCAGGGGCTGTACATTCCCTATGGCATGTTTATTGTTTTCCCTCTTCAGCTCATTTGTAAGTGGTCATATTTGTAAGCTATGACATTCCTAGGTGACAGTCACAATGTTACAGCAAGCTCCATAATTCTCCGGCTTTTACAATTTTTCTGTCCCCCTCTTCTAAAATGTTCCCTGAGTTTTGGTTGCTTGAAGTGAACTGTGGAGCCCTTGGTACTGGGCTTCATAACCCTGCCTATTCAATTGTTGTGGTTTTTTGTTTTGTGTCCATTTGTTGCAAAGATAGTTTTTCTTGATGAGGGGTGATGACTCCTGTTATCTGTGATTATAAGACTGAATGTTTAGCGTGTAGTTAGGCATCATGATGGCTTAGTAAATTGGTGATTTTAGGTTGTCTGTAAGATCCATGGGTTTACTAGGCCTGGGTAGTTAGCTAGGTTTTCAGTATAGGAATACTTTTCATCTGTTTTAGTATCTCTTAGTCCAATTAGAGATATGTTGGTTACAGAAAAGTATACAGCCCACTATTGCACCTCTCAGGCTTTCATTCCATGCTAATAATGGTGGTTTATTGACTTCATATTATGCAGGTCTGTTTGAATGCTTCAATCCTTTGGAAGCTTAAATGGTAACTTGTGGTACCAAGAAAACTAGTCCCCTTGGAAGAAGCTTCCATATAAGAAATCTCTGGGCCCTGCATCTGAAGTGAATGGTATCTACAGCAATAGGGACTTACCTTCCAGCTCTTGGTTGGGGTTAGGAAAACACAATAGAAATAGTCTGCAATATTTGGTGGTTCTGTTGGATGATGACCAACAACTGAAAAGAGGACTTCTCATATTTGACAGTGGAATTTTGCTAGATAGTCTCTGGCTTTTCAGAGGAGCATAGACAGACTAGATGAGAACATTTCATTTAAATACATACATTTAACTTTTAATTTTTTATTGATTTTTATTGAACTCTACATTTTTCTCTGCTCCCCTCCCTGCCTCTCCCCTTCCCTTCAACCCTCTCCCAAGGTCCCCATGCTCTCAATTTACCCAGGAGATCTTGTCTTTTTCTACTTATCATGTAGATTAGATCTATGTAAGTTTCTCTTAGTGTCCTCATTGTTGTCTAAGTTCTCTGGGATTATGATTTGTGGGCTGGTTTTCTTTGCTTTATGTTTAAAAAGCCACTTATGAATGAGTACACATGATACTTGTCTTTCTGTGCCTGGGTTACCTCATTCAAAACAATGTTTTCTAGCTCCATCCATTTGCCTGCAAAATTCAAGATGTAATTTTTTTCTGCTCTGTAGCACTCCATTGTGTAAATGTACCACATTTTGCTTATCCATTCTTCAGTCGAGGGTCATTTAGGTTGTTTCCAGGTTCTGGCTGTGACAAACAATGCTGCTATGAACATAGTTGAGCACATGTCTTTGTGGCACAATTGAGCATACTTTGGATATATACCCAAAAGTGGTATTACTGGGTCCTGAGGAAGGTTGTTTCCTAATTTTCTGAGAAATTGCCACACTGACATCCAAAGGGGCTGTACCAGCTTGCATTCCCACCAGTTAATTTTTTTAAAATGCTTACTTAATAATAATTAAAATTTTAATCATTATTTCAATGATAAATAATTTAATGAATTTATTTTTAATAAATTATATAATTTAGATTAAATTTCATATTAAGTTATACACAGAATTACATGTATTATCCTTTTAGGTAGATTATTAATAGTATGATTTTTTTAATGACATTTTCAGTCACCATTGTGTTATTTTAGTCTCCTCTTTTTTTCTTGTATTTACTCTCCTCTCCCCTCCCTAATTTGACCCCCCTGATGTTTCCTATTTCATTAGTCAGGTTACTTTTACTTTTACTTTGCTATTCATGTTTCTATTTCTCCCTTTCCTTGAAGGGATCACTTTTATTCTTTCCTGATTTAACCATTAAGTTAGAACAGTTGAAATAAATGGGTGAATTTTTAGATTCAGAAAAAGCACAGAAATATAATCTAAGAAATTCAGCAATTTAAACAGATCCTTAACAAATTAGATTTAAATAATAATAAATGACTTTCAGCTAAAAAAATGTTCAGGGACAAATGGTTTCAACAGAAATTATACCAAATTTTTAAAACACATCTATAACCAATCATTTAAAAACTATGAAAAAACAAAAAAGAAGCAACATTCCCAAACTTCTTCTAGAAAGCCAATGTCACTCTCATACCCAAAGCATGTAAAAACAGCTATAAAAGAAAACTGTAGGTCGATATCCCTGATAAACATAGATGCAAAAATGTACAACAAAATACTTTCAAACATATATATGTATATATATCATAAAGATTATATTATCACTGAAGTGCATG
Organism: Ondatra zibethicus; assembly: GCA_004026605.1. NCBI lineage: Eukaryota > Metazoa > Chordata > Mammalia > Rodentia > Cricetidae > Ondatra > Ondatra zibethicus. The sequence goes on along the minus strand of PVIU01012720.1, from coordinate 18,481 downwards.
ATACTTCTATACATGCAAGTGAATAAATGTAATAAACTACATAAATGTATTTAGAAACAAAAGTCACATCAATACCTCAATAAATACATGAAGATTCTTTGATAAAATCCAACATACTTTCATGATAAAGGTCCTAGAGAATACAGGCCTAGAGAGAATTCATCTCAATATAATTAAAGCTATATACAGGGAATCCACAGGCAGCATCATCTTAAATGGAAAAAATGGTTGAAGCAATTCTACAGAAGTTAAGATGAGAGAGGGGTAAGAATTAAGTGAAGCATTAACCCAAGATAAAGAAATAAAGAAGATACAAATAGGGAAAGAAGAAATCAAATAATCATATATGCAGATAAAAATTATGCATTAGACATATAAAATATTCTCCCAGAAAATTTCTAGAAATGTTCAAAACAGTGATTAATGTGACAGCATACAGAATCAACTTGCAAAAATAGTAAGCTACTATGAAAAGAAAAAACAAAATACAGAAAAAGTAATCATTGACACAGCTTATTTACAATAGCCTCAAATAAAAATGAAATATCTGGAAATAAACCTATTCAAGGAAGTGAAGAACCTCTACAGTGAAAATTTGAAACCTCCGAGGAAGTAGATAGAAAAAGATACCAAAAAGTAGAAAGACATCCAATGCTCATTGATTCGTGGAATTAATACTCTAAAAATGATCATCTTACCAAAACCTACTTAAAGATTCAATGCAAATTCAATGAAAATCCCCATCTCACTCTTCAAAGAAATAGGAAAAAATTATCATAACATCCACAGATAGCCACAGGATAGTCTGGAAAAACAAAACAGTATTGAGAGAATGTATAATGGTAGATGGATTACCATTCCACATTTTCAGATTATATTATATACCATAGTAATAAACTTGATAATTCCCCAAGTCACCCATTTCAAACAAAGAAATTCTAAATGATAGGAATTATTTGATGGCCATTGACTTGATAATTTATTGTGACTACTTTAAAGAAGATTATAGACATAATGCCACTTCTTTTTTAAAAAAAACCTTTAATTTTGTTTTCTACATATTTAAGAGTTAAATATTATAGACAGAATCATCTTTGTAAGTTTAACAAGTATTGTGTTGACTCTTGTGTAAGGACCCACAGTTTTGAATCTGTTCTATCTTGATTGATGGTAGAGAGTTCAAACCTATTCTTGCTCCACAAGGATGAACAACAGGATGTTTGACCAAAGATGTGACTAATGAATGCTCTGCTTATCAAAAGCCAGACAACAGAATGTTTGAGTTAAGTCACAGTTACTAGGTGTTTTGAGATGTAAGAAGGTAATTACACTTGCTTGTTCTTTGTATCATGGAAGTCTTGTGCCCTTGCCTTTTGATTGGGGTATACAAGGATACAAGCAATAAACTTGGAACTTTTGTTAGATTATTCACAGGAAACCCTCCCAACTCTATATTCTGTCTTTTGTATATTTCTTTCCATAATTCATACTCCCCTTCTCAGGAATGTACAGACAAGTCAGGCCAGACTGGACACTACTGAATCATGGTTGTTTTGTCAAAAGTAGTTCCAATGGACTGATTTAGTCAAACACATGCTGCCCTTTTTACTATCACATTTGAAAATATGTTCCCATGTGGTTATTGAGGAAACCTTTAGCTCAACCAAAATTCATTTAGTTGCTTTGAGATATGATCCTAAAACTAGTTATATAACAGAACTTTATAAAACATATATTTCTTCAAATACAAGTTTCATCGTGGATTTAGTGTGACATGATAGTGTTTTATATAATTTTTATTTTCTTTAAAATAGAGGGTGAGTAACAAATTCCAATATAGTCTGCATGCTTATTCTGTTAAAATTACCAGTTTACTGTAGACACAAATTTCTGCCCTACTCAGTCCTGCAGCTGTTCAGTCCAAAAGAAACACACAGACTTATATTAATTGTAAACTGTTTGGCCTATTAGCTCAGGCTTATTATTATCTAGTTCTTACAACTTAAATTAACCCATAATTCTTGTACTGTGTGGCTTGGTACCTTTCCTCAGTTCAGCATTCTCATTTTCCTTCCTGTATTTCCTGCTGGCTATTGTCCAATCAGCATTTTATTAAACCAACAGAAGTGACAAATCTTTACAGGGTACAAGAGGATTATCCCACAGGAGAAGACTTGTCTTCAAACCCATCAAGTAGAAGATATGGACAAAATTTCTTATTTTTGCTAACAAATGACAAATATTTTGTGATATTATTCCCCATATTTTGTTCTATGTGATGTCATTGTTGTTCTGTTGAACATACTTTCCATAATATTTAATTATTATTTTGCTTACACTTTCAAAAGTCTCATACATTATCATCGCTGTGGAAGAATGGCAGTTTGCAGGTTGTCATGGTGCTGGAAAAGGAGCTGAAAGCACTGTACCACGTTCTGTAAACAGCACTAAGAGGAAGAGACTATGCCTGGCATAGGGGTCTAGACCTCAAAACCATCCCCTTTGATACCTTTTCTCCTATGAGACCACAGCAACTCCAATGAGGCCACACCTCTGCCTATGAGACCACAGTTCCTAACCCTTCCAATACTTATAAAGAGTTTCACTCCCTGAGTACTAACAATTAATGTATGAGTTCGTGGAGGCTATTCTTTAAACCACCACACCTACACAAATAGCTAATATCTGTAAAAATTGAACACTTTCTCATACATGTAATGCCAATATTTGTCATACATATACCTGAAAAAAGAAATACTAATTTTGTTCCAAAAATTTTCCAGAGAACATAGAAAAATCATAGAAATCTTAGAAATGTGCATCTATTGAATAGAATATATCTGGTACTCAGTAAATGCTTGCCTAAAAAATGAAAGATAGAATAATGTTATATGTTGTAATGAGAGATATGAATTGTAATTCTAGAGTCACTATTTCCTAGTCACATATACATGAGACAAGCTGTAAAACTATCTATGATTCACATTTCTTGCTAAGAAAAGTGATAATTTTTGAGCCATTAAGAAATAATCTAATTAAATTTCCTGTGACATTTTTCCTTAGCATAGAAACTTTCTTATTTGTACCTGTTTTCTCAAAAATAACTTAAAATGAGGGGTAAATAAATAACAACAAAAGATAATGTTTTTAATGAATTATTAATAAACAGTGAGTTGCAAGCAACTGAAAGCATTCTTAATTTTTCAGAATGAAAAGAATTGTTATCAAAATTACACGAAATACACTCAAATATACACAGACTTAAATAGTCACATAAAAATTACTAGGACAGTAAATGACAAATTATCTGTACACATTTTCATTGCTATAAGCATAAAAAAAGGTATTTTATTAAGTAGAATTGTTTTTTAAAAATTATTTGATCATAAAATTTTGGAGAAACTAGTCAGTTTGCACTACAAAACTAGAGCAAATGACCTTTTTTCTGCCATTTTAATGTCATAGGATAGTTATTCAAGCTGAACAAAGAAGCTTCATTAAAACTGTAACTACTCATATGTAAGTAGTCTTCCATCTCCAATAAATAAAATAAAGTATTGGAGATAAACTAAGAAAAGATTTTATGATGAATGTAACTGATTCCTCATATCTAAACTATACTCATATTTAAACCAAGAATCAAAAATTAATAAATGATTTATAAATCACTTATAACATGATTCATTTTGCAAAACTGGCACACTCCAGCTTGAGCACATGAAAAATGTGCTTAAGTGGTAATTAGAAAAATTCAATTGCATTCACATTAACTTGACACTACATAGCCACTGAATTGTCAAAATTAAAATGAAAACAACAAAAACACAGAAGAGGCAACAGCACCAGGAATTTTCCTCCACTGGAGTAATTACTAAAAATATACTACTCTACTAACTAAAAATTCTGATAAGTATAATTGAGCACTATTAGCTTTTGTATAACCATAAATGTCATTAATTTGCATATTTATATTTTATATATTGTCAGTTTACAAATTTTGCTTAAAGAACAAGAATCTTTCCCAAGTAATGAATTAATAAATATGCACAGATTTACTTTAATCTTTTATGAATAGTTTTGCTTGATGATTATGAGAATACATAATATTTATCCTTGCATCTTGCAGTATAAAAATAATATATATCAATTACAAAGACACATAATGTTTCCATAGATTTATATACACATTTGAAGATATTTTGTAACTGAATTTTCAATAGCTAGTTTATCTTTTTTATAAATTCTGAATTTGAAAGATAGATGATAATCCTGAGTGGATTCAGGGAACATTAAAATCTATCAATTTTTGAATTCAAAGATTAATTTCTGAAAATATTGCATATGTAAATCAAAAATTGAAGATATAGAATATAAATAATTCAAGAAATATATAGTGTAGAATTTACAGTATAACATTAAATAGCACTGTGGGTTAAAATGACTCTTTCAACTAGCATATTAATTTCTAAAAATCTAGCAAATTTCATAAGAACAATTAATACATAAGTAACAAATCCACAACCAAAAGGTTTTGTAAAGTCTCTGAAAGCTAGTGGCTGGGAATGTGCTAATGAAGACAATAAATTGAATTTATAATGCTGTAGTCTGGTGAGGGAACCTACAAGCTTATCTGCAAGTATCTCAGTGAAACCCTTACCTAGAGCCAGCAGAAGCAATGCATGGATTGTTTGAAAAGAGAAAGATGAATTTAAGTTGTATTCTTAAAGCAGTTAGACCACTCAGAATTGTGGATTCCTCTCCAGTGCAATGGGCATGGACAGATAACATTAACAAAATTTTTATTTAGAAGAAATTGAATAGCTAAATAGCTCAGTCTTAAGCATCTATTGTGGATTTGGTCACTGTAGAAAAGTCTTCATTCGAAGACTCCCATTTCATAATAGCTCTCCACTCATGTATGTTAATGAAAACCTGATGTTTCATTACATGTTATGAACTTAATTTCTCAGAATTTACATTAAATGCTAACGTAACAGAGATAACATGCTAATTTCAAGTTGGTACAAGAAACTCCTACTCTCAGTACTTGTATGGGGCTACTTTCTTAAACACTTCATATTCATCTTAAAGTTTTATTTTTTAATTATATTATTTTGGTCATTTTTATTTTATTTAAAATAATTTTTAATAGAATATATTCTGATCATGGTTTCTCCTCTCTCATCTCTTACATAACCCTCTCTACTTCCTAAACCATTTAATTCTCAGCCTTTTCTCCCTTCCCGTCCTAAAAAATGGGCAAATAAAACAAGCAAACTAAAAAACAGAAGATAACGAAAAGGATAAAAACATGAGAGAGAGACACACACACACACAGAAGACCCATTTGAAATAGAACTGAAAATCATAATATATAAGCAAATAAGCAACCAGTAAGGTTAAAAAAACAACAGAGGATTAAGAGAAAAAAAATCACCCCACCAACCAGCTGATTTTGAGTTGGTTTTCTAGTGTAGAGCATAAGACCTGCTCTTGAAGATGGTATGTAGAGTCAATGAGACTCCAGTGCAGAAAACAGAAGCTTTCTTTGTAAACAGTTGTCATTTAGAGAAAGTTTCTTGGTTAGGAGGGAGAGGCCATGTCCACTCGCACTCTCATTGCTGACCCTGTGCAGGGAGAGGTCATGTCCACTCGCACTCTCATTGCTGACCCTGTGCAGGGAGAGCTCATGTCCACGCGCACTCTCATTGCTGCCCCTGTGCAGGGAGAGGCCATGTCCACGTGCACTCTCATTGCTGACCCTGTGCAGGGAGAGGCCATGTCCACGCGCACTCTCATTGCTGCCCCTGTGCAGGCTGCCACCGTTCTGTGAGTTCACATGTGTGTCATTTATGTTGTACCCGGAAGGTACTGTTCCTTGGTGTTTTACCTCCCCACTCACTCTTACACTCTTTCTACGTCCTCTTCTGCAAAGTCCCTTGAGCTCTGAGGGGAAAGCTTTGAAGGAAACATGCCTTTTAGTACTGCATATTCCAAGATCTCTCCCTCTTTTTACCTTATTCAGTTTTGGGTGTCTGTATTTGTTTGCATGTATTGTAGATGGACACCTCTCTGACTGAATAAAGCAGCAATAAACATTGATGAGCAAGTGTCTCTGTAGCAGGATGTGGAGTTGTTAACATATATGCCTGAGAGTGGCATGGCTGAATGTTGAATTAGGTCGATTACCACATTCCTGAGTAACTGCCACACTGATTTTCATAGTTGATGTACAAGTTTGTAATCCTTTTGAAATGGATAAGTGTTACTTTTAGACCACATCCTCACCAGCATGACCTGTTGTTTGTTGATCTTGGCCATTCTGAATGGTATAAAATGAAATCTTGAAGGAGTTTGATTTGCATTTTCTTAATGGCTAAGTATGTTAGGCATTTCTTTAAATTATCACAGCAACTGTGTTTCTTCTTTTGAGAATTCTCTGTTAAGATCTGTACCCATTTTTAAATTGTTATTTGTTTTCATGATACCTAGGTTTTGAGCTTTTTTATGTATTTTTAAATTTAGATCCATCCACTTTGTATACAGTTAGTAAAGACCTTTTCCCATTCTGTAGCCTATTGCTTTCTTATAACAATGGTGTCCTTATTCATACAGAAGCTTCTCAGTTTCATGAGGTCTTATTAATCATTGTTCTTAATGTCTGTACTACTGGTGTCCCGATCAGAAATCCTTACTCTGTGCCAATGGATTCAAAACTGTTTTCTGCCTGTCAAATTTAGAGTATCTGAACTTATGTTGAAGTCCTTGATTCATTTGGAGTTGAATTTTATATAGGATTATGAATATGGAGCTGCTTGCATTATTTTACATAGATTTTTAATGAATGGCAACCAAGAAGCTCAAATAATCAGAATTGGAAATTCTGCATCTGCACTTGGCTTTTCGTTTTGTTTTTTATTTTGGTTACATATTTTCCCTTTCCTGTCTTTTTTAATTAACTAATTAATTAATTTTAATATTATTATTATTTTATTACTATTATTTTAGACAGGATCTGTTTAGATAGTCTTGGAGCTAATTTTGTAGACCAAACTGGCCTCAAATTTACAAAGATCCTTCTGCCTCTGACTCCCAGATTCTGAGATTATAGGTGTGTGCCACCATGCCCCATGTTGCGCTGGGCTTTTTATTTGGCAACCTATGGCTTCTGTGAAGAGCATTATCTCCTATGTAAGACAGGTCCTATTAAACTATTTTATATAAGTGTATAGACTCACAAAACAGTAAGTTTTCACATGGCATTTCCAACACTTTTATTGTATGACAGAGCCCTCCCATCCTTCTCTCTTAAATCTCTTAAATCTATTTCTTTTTTCCCTTCATACGAAATGTGTTCTATTCCCTCTCTTAATATCTTTCTCCCCTCAACATCCAATAGTCATTTTTTAGTATCCTGTGTTCTATGTATTCTCCAAATAAAACACAGAAACACACACAGACACACACACACACACACACACACACACAAGAATTGATGCTAAGATACACATATGAGTCAGAACATGTGGCATTTGTCTTTCTAGGTCTGAATAACCTTACTAAGTATAATAGGACATACTTTGTGCAATAAATCTAGGTAAGAACCCAGAATTGTGACTCTTACAGACACCAATATGATTATACTATAATTATTCTGTTAAGTTGAGAAACATTAAGCTACCCTCTAAATTTGTATCTTTCTATCCAAAAATGAGTGTAGCTTTCAGACATCATTAGAGTAGTTGCTTTTTGTGGACAGTGATTAGCACAAAATTCACAATTGGTCAAGGTGTAAAAAGCACATGTCACTGGGGATACTCTACCAGATCAGACAACAAAGGAACAAAACACACAAGATAATGATTTTTGGTTTTGGAACACCATGACCACTGTACTTAGGAACAAAAACTGTGGTTGCCTACACAAGATGTACGTAAGATCAAGCCAATCATCATTCTAACCATTGATGGGGAAGGGATTCATGATTTAATAGTTTAATGTCAACTTTACACACACTAAACTCATCTGAGAAGAGGAAACCTAATTAAGAAAATGCATTCATAAGATCATGCTACAGGAGAGCCTATAGAGCAGTTTCCTAAGAGGGCCCATTCCAATGGAGGTGGGGCCATCACTGGACTGGTTATCTGGGCTCAATAGTAAACAGGCTAACCAATCCAGGGGGACTGAACGGGTAAACAGCACCCCTCCATGATCTCAGCATTAGCTTTTGCTTCTAGGTTTCTGCCCTGTTGAGTTCTTTCCTGACTTTCCTTGATGATGCACCATAGAGATAATGATGCACAGTAGAGCTGATGTGGACACCTAAGTCAAATAATTGCTTTTCTCTCCAAGATGCATTTGGACATGGTGTTTCATCATAGCAATATTAACCCTAAGACAACCCCCTCTTCCATATGAGGGTTTATTGACAGTTGATAGTTTCTGTAGGAGAGAGTCTTTATCAGTGTGGCTCCTGGTAGGTTGGCTATACCATATTGCATGGCCTGCCCACAAATGTATGTAGAAAACATAAATTGTACTCAAAAGGTTATTAACAAGTGCAAAAAAAATATGAGAGCATGAAGTTGGGAGTAGTTAAGTAAGAATTAGTTTCGGGAAGTCTAAGATGAGGAATGGGATAAATATGATAAAACATACATATATATGTGTGAAATTATTAAAGAATTAACAAAATATTTCAAAAGAGATTAAAGAAAACTAAATTGCTCAATTTTAAATTTTTAAAACAAGGAAAGTTAAGTGTATAAATTTAAAATCAGTATGACTACTAAATTACATGTGAGGCCAAGTAAATGCAGAAGTTTGTCATTGCTTAAACAACAAAAATATCCAGAAAGTGACACAGATTAGACATGGAAGACAGATACATAAATATGACTAGGAAAAAACAGAAAAAAAGAAATTGTAAATAATAATAAGACATTTTCCTTTGTAGAAACAAATGAACCATTGACAAATTACTTAGAAAACTTCCCAAAGGAAAACATCTTACAAGCAATTTAAGTCTCATTACAAAATCATGATAAATGATAAAGAGTTAAACTGCAATAAAACTTTCTGCGACCTTGATCTGAAAGGAGAAGCTAACATTTAGTGATTTCAAGGAAAAATTCTAATAACCAAATGCTTTATTTTCCTTACAGTAATAAAAATTGATTACCAAGAATACAGTGGCTATATTTTCCCCAATGTACTTAATCTGAGAAAAATATTTTCAGACTGATAAAATATAATGATCTGAAATCTTTTATTATTATTATTGTTATTGGTTTTTTGAGGCAGGATTTCTCCGTGTAGTTTTGGAGCCTATTCTGGAACTCACTCTGTAGACCAGTCTGGCCTCAAACTCACAGATATCTGCCTGCGACTACCTCCCATGTGCTCGGAATAAATGTGCACACCAGTACCACATGGCTTGATTTGAAATCTTAATGGGGGAAAAGGAGAAACATATCTCTTAGATGTGCAATTTTTTTATCCCATTTAATGTTGCCATGTTCTTGTCATATTTGCATGGACACTCCAAGACTGCCAATAGATTTTACCTTGAATTAGAGGGTGGAGTCAACAATTGGAATTAGTAATAGAGGTTTTGGAGGACCAAAATAGGGGGGCACAGGAAGTAGTAGGGAGGACATTCAAAGCATGTGTGGTCTTTTCCCTCTGGAAGTATGGAGAGACAGGTTCAGCTAACCATTCCTCCATTGCTCTTTAGATCTATCAGGGTTTTTACCTCAATATGTGACTACAAAATATTATTTAATAATATAGTAATATTATTAAATAATAGTTAATTGCTCCTTTGGTAAGACCTTGTGATGTTTCTACTTAAAATTTGAACTTGATATAGTGGTACCCAGATTCCATGGTAGTGTAAGTAAGGGGATGAATGATTATTCTCATAAGCTATGACTAAGAATCAGAAAATTTTCTTTTTCCCCCTTATGTGTTTGGGCGCATGGCTGCTGGAATGTCTGTGCACAGCATGCATGCTTGGGATACATGGAAATCATAAGAGTGTATCAGATCCACTGGAACTGAAATTTCAGATACCTGTTAAATGTCATGTGGGTTCTAAGAGTCAAACCAATGTTCTGGGAGAGCAGTCATTGCTTGTAACAGCTTACCAAATCCTCCAACCCTTATCGGACTTTAATGTCTTGAACAACACCATCAGTTAGTCTTCTAAGTAATATTTTGACATTAATTTTATGGAAACTTCATATTGTTGCCCTTACATTGATAGCCAAACATAAACTCTTATGTTCTTCATTCATAGTTTTTCTTATAAAATTAAAGCTATTTTGTGATTATTAAAGTGATATTTTTTGAGTGCTGAAAGATTAAAAAAAGTTATAATCAGTCATAATGGTACTTGTCTTTAGTCCCAGCATTTGGGAGGTAGAGAAAGCTCTTTGTGAGTTTGAGATCAGACTGGCCAACAAAGTGAGTTTTAGAATAACCAGGGCTACATAGAAAGATAGTTTTTCAAAAATCAATGAAAAAAGAGTTACCTCTAGTAAATTACTGTTAATATTGATTAATACAGGTTTCTATTATAATATGTGAATGCTTATAATATGCACAAACATTTTCATGTATAAATGTAATTTCAATAAAATTCAACAAAGTTTTATGTTGTAGATTTCATATATTTAATGTTTAAGACTATTCAAATGGTTATATTCTCAAATATTTAGCCATATTCCCTTTGCTAGCTTTTCCTAGCTCTTTGCTAGCTACTTTTCAGCATAGGAATAAAATTATTGTGGAACCTTTTGGTGTTTAAATTTGTTAAAGTTAAATTAGACATTATAAAATTGCTATATTAAAATATGTGTCAATGAAAATTTCAATTAAGACATCAGGAGGACTATATTAAAGCAAATATATGCACAAACATAAAAAGATAAAATTATGGATTACAACTTAGACATCTCAGATATTTACAAGTAGAAATTTCACATAACTAAACATTTTCAACAATGGGAAGAGCTGTTTTACATTCTCACTGTTCTGTTTCCCACCACGATGAACGTGTCTTCTCAAACGTGAGACACAGCTCATTCTTCCTTCCATAAGTCGCTTTTTAAAGGTATTTTGTCTCAACTATGAAAATACTGTGTCTTCTAAATTGTACACTCATTGCCATGAAAGATAGAATTACCATGTGTAATTTGAATTTACGACTTACTTGAGGAACATATAACACTTCCTTTCAAGTCTATTTGTATACTGTATTTCTAATATATATGCTAGTGGGAGTGTCTCATTCAAACAGAAAATATCAAGTATCTTTATATAACAAAAGTTCAGGTGAGCAAAGTATTGTCTAAAACTATAGGTTACACAAGACTTAATATTTATTGGTTTTCAAATGTCAAACGTACATTAAGATTCAGAAGAATCATTAAAACTAAAGGGAAAAATTAATGTGATGCTGTGGCTCTTACTATCTTTGATATCTTGAAAGGGAGAAATAAATAACTTTGTATTCAGTTTTTAGTGTAGTGTAACATGTCAGACCTCACTAATATGTCAAGAAGAAAGTAAAGGAGTTCTTGTTATTCAGAAACGTGTCGACCCCAGCCATGGAGAGAGCAGCCATGGGTGTATCAGATCTTATAGGAAGTGGAGACAGGAATACAAAGAAAGACGCTCTCTGCCATTAGCTTGTTTTCCTTTCTCCTTTTTCCTTCCTTCTCATTGACCCATGCTCCTTCATGTCTACGTTGTTCCCTGTATCCCCTTCCTTAGTGTGCTCTGCCTCAGTGCCACTTCCTTCCAATCAGCTTCTTAGTAGTCAAAGGAAATACAGTCAGAAACAGACTCTTCATTCAGTTGTTCTGGAATATTTAAGAAGCTGATAATGCCAGCTGAAAGGACAATGTTTCCTGAACTCAGTAAGCAAGGCCAATTGAAGTGGTCATTGGAACTGTAATAGTGGCAGTCAGGTAACAACACTAGGATTCAAGAAATTTTTCTTACAAATTTTCAATACCTTTTTTGATGGAAACTCAGTGTGAATTCAGTGTGTACTAAATGTTGGCATATGGTTTTCACTACTTTAGAGAAAAATGAGCTGAAGGAGGGAGCTTTAAGTCTGTTTACTGAGGTCCTAAACACAAGCTTTAACTATATGTGTTGAGAAACAAATAAATAATATATTACCTTCTAATTACTAGGCAAAGCCAATCCCTTGGTGCCATGGCTATGTGAAAATCATGTTAGATAGACATATTGGAAAATTTTAACAAAAACTGGTTCTAACTTAAGGATGGTGAATTTTAAACCTGTGTGGTATCTCTTTCACAGACAACAATTATCTGTTTTTAAAAATAATTTGGAACTTAAATATTTATTTGTCCAAGAAATGTAAATGGCTTCATGAAGCTGTAGCCTGCACACCAACACAGTGGGGTGAACTGCAGCATGTGTTATGACACATTTTTTTCTTGAAGATTTTTCTGATAGATAACTTTAATCTAATTTCTTCCATTTCTAGGAATGTTACCATTCATTTAAAATGTGATTTCCTGTATGCTCATTACTAATGACGTAATTTACTCTGAGATGCAAATCTTTATACATATGAAAACAAGGCATTAAGAACTCATAACACAACAGACATATACAAAGGCACTCATATGCATCAGAATAGCTACATTTTAATTGTGTCAGTCAATATTATGTTAACTCTTAAACATTATTGACATAATATTTTTCTTGCTTTAATTTACATGGAATATGAGTTAGTATCACTTTTACTTTCTACAGTAAAAACACCAAAATTTTTTAAATTCTATTTTTATTGTAGTGACTTAGCCCAGTTTGCTTATTACAGTCTAATTTGCAACTTTGTCATCCTCAAGAAAAAAAAAACAAAGTAGGAGAGTCGTATTAAAAATTCATTTTGTACTTGTTAATCAGAGAAAATAAAGAGATTAATGTTAAATGCATGTATGCAGACAAATACCTAAAGGAATATTTGCCAGATTGATGCCTGTGATCAGTTACAGAAGACAAGCAGACATAAAAAATTATCAAAGATAATGACTTAGTGTCTTAGTTATTTTTCTATCACTGTTTCCAAACACCATGACCAAGGCAACTTTTAAAAAGAGAACATTTAATTTATGTCCTCACAGTTTCAGAGGATTCGAGTCTATGACCATCATGGCAGGGAGCATAGTAACAGACAGGCTGGCATTGCACTGGAATTATTCGATGAGATTATATCTAATCTAAGCACTAGCTCACACATACACACAGAGAAATAGAGACAGAAAATGACAGAGAGATAGAGAAAAAGAGTATGTGTGTATGTTTGTGTGGGAGAGAGAGAGATACAGAACCAGAGAAAACAAGTGTGTGTGAGAGAGAGATACAGTGAGACAGAGAAAGACAGAAAACCACAGAAAGAGAGCTAACTATGAATGGTGTGGGATTTTTAATCCTCACTGCCCACCCCTAGTAGCATACCTCCTTCAGCAAGGCCATAGTTCCTATCATTCCCAAAATGGTTCACCAAAACAGAATGAAGTACTCAAACATTATAAACCTATGGAGGCCATTCCCATTTAAACTACCATATTTAGGATATTTAGGTAGCTTTGAATTCAATCCTTCTATTCATGGTTTATATTATATATTTGAATAAATTAAAAGAATAACAAATAGTGTAAAATTTTGTTCTAGCAAATCTGGCACATATGAAATTATTAGGTATATATACAACCATTTGTCATTTGTAGTATTTGTATTCATGTGTGTTTTGTGTACAAATGAATTCTTACTATAGTTTGAAGAAATCTGCAAACAAAAAACTGATATGTTCTTTAAACGTAATGATTGCTCTGGTGCATATTGAACAATCCTCTGGTGGGAATACAAACCTGTACAGGAACTATGGAATCAATATGGTGGTTCCTCAGAAAATTGGGAACCAATCTACCACAATACCTAGCTATACTGTTCTTGGGCATAAACCCAAAGAATGTTCCATCATACCATGAGGACATTTATTCAACTATGTTCATAATGCCTTAATTCTTAATTGCCAGAAACTGAAAATAACCTAGATGTCCCTCAAAAAATAAAGGATAAAGAAAATCTGGCATATTTACACATAGGAATATTTCTCAGGAGTGAAAAAATGACATCATGAATTTTTCAGGCAAATGAACAGAACTAGAAAAAATCATCCTGATTGAGGTAATGTTAGGGCAATGCATTGGAACACTCTTACCAAGTAGCTAGCATTACTCCAATCCAGGTGGAGTTCTCGTCATGCCACATCATTTTTTTTTGGAGACCTTGAAATCATTTCTAGGAATTTTGTCTCTGTCATAGTAAGGTTTTTCATTTTAAACATTTTAATTCCATATTCAGTAGATCTCTGACAAGTTTGAAGGCTAGTATCTTTTTTATTTTTTCCAATATTCTTTTTTTAATTTTCCATTCAAAACTTTACACTTCTTCCCATTCTCCCATTCCCCTCCTGCTCCCCCACTAACCTTCCTCCCTCCCCCTCCATCCTTAACAGAGGGCAGGGTCCCCTTCTCTGTGGGAAGTCCAAGGCCTTCCCCCCTCCATCCCGGCCTAGGAAGGTGTGCATCCAAATAGACTTGGTCCCAAAAAGCCAATACATGCAGAAGAGACAGGTCCCAGTGCCATTATCGATGGCTTCTCAGTCTGCCCCATTGGCAGCCACAGTCAGAGAGTCTGGTTTGATCACTTGCTCATTCAGTCCCAGTCCAGCTGGATTTGGTGAGGTCCCATTAGATCAGGCAAAGTATCTCAGGGGGTGGACCAACCTTTTGTCTTCTAATTTTCTGTAAACCTATTTTATAACCTAGGTAATTGACAGAATTTCCTCTTTGTATTTATTCAGGAGCAATTTTTAATCCCTATTTTAGCAAAACTTTTTTTACTTCTTCAAGCATTCATTCTAAACTATCTACATTTGATTCTGATAGCAAAATGTCATCTATATAATGGTAAATTACAGATTTAGAAATTTTTTATGTATTGTTTCCAGTGGCTATCTTACAAAGTATTGGCATAGGGTGGGGCTATTGAGCATTCCAGTGGGAGATTGGTCCACTCGTATCTCCTAGTAGGCTGAGAATTATTATAAGTAGGCACCATGAAGGCAAATTTTTCTCTGTCCTTTTCTTGTAAAAATATAGTGAAGAAATGATCTTTTAAGTCAATAAATATGAGAGGTTATCCTTTTGGTAATAGAGAAGGCAGAAGAATTCCAGATTTTATAGAGTCCATAGGTTGAATTACCTTGTTGATAGCTCTTAGAACTGTTACCATTCTCCATTTATGAGATTTCTTTTTAATAACAAATCCAGGATAATTCCAAGGGCTGGTTGATTCTTCAATATGGTGAGCACCTAGTTGCTCCTCTACCAGTTGTTCTAAAGCCTTTTTCCATTCTAAGATGGCATTTCCAAAAGCTAGAGATTCAATAAATACTCATATAGCATCTTGATCTATTACTCCTGTTTGTACAGCCTTAGTTATTTAATCTTTTTAAAAAGTCAATAAAAGTTTTCTCTGGCCCTTTTTAACCCTGGTATATTATTCAGTTCATTTTCCTAGTTCTTGAATTCTGTCCTCAGCATTTAAGGCTGCTTTGTGGCATAGGGACAAGATTTGTTCATTGTAAATAGCTTGAACCTGTGGGTTAGCATAAGTGTCCTTGCGAAGAATTTGACCTTGGGAAGTCTCAAGTCCTTTTAATTTCCCCTGTTCTAAAATTTTTGCCTCTTCTGATGAATAACATTTCCACAGCAGTTGGGTCCCATCATCCAAGACTGCTGAAACTAATTGAAGCAAGACATGTGAGTTTGCCTTCTTGCTAGAAACCCATGTCTTTGCCATCTCCCTAATAAAAGCTGAATGGAAGCCATTAGATAGTATTGCTTGCTTAATTTCTTTTAGATCATTTTTTACCTAACATTTTTCTTTGAGTGACATACCCATTTCTTCTATCTTATCTATAGTGCCTGAAGTTCTCTCTTTCATCTCTTGTATTCTGTTTGTAAAGCTTACATCTGAAGCTTCTGTTCAAATTCCTATTTTTTTATTTCCAGAATTCTCTCAGTTTTTGCTTTCTTTACTGTTTCCATTTTCAGATATTGAACAGTTTTATCCATTATTTTCAATTTGGTTTTGTTTTTCTTGATTTCTTTAAGTGGTTTATTAATTTCCTCTTTCAGAAACTCTATCATTTTCATATAGAAAGTTTTAAAGTCTTTTCCTTATGCTTCAACTATTTTGGAATATTCATCATCTTCTATGGTAGGTTAGCTGTGTTGTAGTAGAGATTCTTTGCCCTGACTTTTATTAATTGTGGTTTTTGTGTTCACATCTAGGTATCTGGGATTGGGTGAATTATAGACCTATGTGCTAATTTCTGGATTTGTCTTCATTGTGTATGTTGGGTGTTTTGTTCCCTGGTTTCTGTTTCTTCTCTGAATTTTTATATTGTGCTGCTGATGCCTTGCCTGTTTCCCTTCTCCTGTTCAGCTGGTGTGTTCCCAGTGAATGTCTTCTGGTTTAGGAGGCTGGGATACTGGGATGAGTTGGGAAGAAGTGGAATTTTTCTATGATCCATTAGAAGGGGAACAAAGGAGAAAGGGGTATGGCAACAGGTTTTCTGCTATACAGCTGGAGATGTGACTGGGGGCTTGGATCTGGGGGAGAATGAGAGGTGTGGATTTACTGTAAGTCTACCTATTGCCCTTTGTGGAACAGCCTTTGGGTTAGCAGGGATGGATGCTAGTGTCAGCAGCTGGAACAAAACAGATGTGGGAAAGAAGGTCTGTGATATCCACAGCTGATGGGAGATGGGGAAGGGAATGCTGACATAGTCTTCTGCTGCAAGACTGGGGAGTAGACTTGGAGGGGAGGAAGGAGCGATGAAGGTCTTCACTTGGCTTCTTGTTAATAAACTTCCTCCCAATAGTTTCTTGAAAGCATTAAAATGGAAAATTTACAAGCAACTGATTTGTCTTGTGAAAAATAACTCTTTAGAACCACCATTTTCTCTCACATATTTTCTAAATAGTGTTTTGGTGTATTTATCAGAGAGCTACTATAACAACAGACCTTCAAATATACCTCTAGTAAAGAAAAAATAGCAAACTACAGTTTATCTCTTCTTAGAAATGCTGACCTAAGTAATAATGATCACTGATTATAAATGAAGAAGAGGGGAAAGGGGATATCACTTATTCTCGGCTAAGAAGAAAAGTTAAAAGTATATTTCAAAAGATGCAGATCTGGGTAGTTCATTGCAATAGGTTAAATCAAGGTGGACTATAGAGAGTAACCTTTTATTCCAGAAAAGCTTTCTAAGGTGGAAGTGGCTGTTCCTTTTCTAGTTTAGATAGAAATCAACAGTTTAGCAAGATAATATAAATATTATAAAAAAGGAGAACTCAAGGGCCTCACACAGGCCCTTGTAAAAACAATGTTTAAAGAAATATGAAATATTCAATTTCAACTTTTTCTAATCAGAATTGTGGAAGCACCTGACTCATTCATTAATTTAATCACACACTAGATGATCATTTGCTGAATTTCTGGTCTTGTTTTTATTTTGGTATCTGGCCTATGGATACAAAAATAAGCTAATCATAATGTGTCTTTCATATTTATAAAAAATAAAACATATGCCCTTGATATTATAATATATTATTTCCAAAAACTAGTTTGATACAAGAGTGGTCAAAGTTGAACTTTTGTTTTTGCTTTAAATTTTACTCTTTTATGTTTAGTTCTTTATTCCTAACCACTAGATCCCTATTACTTTTTTTGATATTCAGTTTCTAAATTTATGAATTTTTCTTTTTTTTTAAAGATTCATTTATTCATTATGTATACAATATTCTGCCCACATATATGTCTGCATACCAGAGTAGGACACTAGCTCTAACCATATTGTTGCTGAGAATTGAACTCAGGAACTCTGGAAGAGCAGCGCCATCTCTCCAGCCCCAAATTCAGCTTCTTTATGCCTTATTTATATTAAAATATGTCTATAAAGCTTGTTACCTTTGCATTTATTTTTTCTCTCTAATTTTTTCCACAAATTAAGCTTTTGAATATGAGATTCATATATACATATATATACACATATATATTTTAATCTTGTTATTTTAAATATATTTTCTTTTTATTTATTTATTTATTTATTTTTTCCATACATTGTTTTGTTTTATTTTTTCCATTCAAGAACATAATTAAAGAAATACATTTTTTTTCCTTTCTTCCCCTTCTCCCGGTCCCCTCCCACTACCCCCCACCCCTCTTCCCTCCGCCTTCTTCCTTGAAAGAGGGCATGGTGCCCTGCCCTGTTGGAAGTCCAAGGCCCACCCCCATCCCTCCTGGCCTAGGAAGGAGTGCATTCAAAAAGACTCGGTTCTCAAAAGTTAATACA
>PVIU01012719.1:0-58858 GCA_004026605.1 Ondatra zibethicus | reverse complement strand
CTGTAATTCTTGCTTGATAACTGTTTTGTTATATGTAACTTTACTATGTTAAAATGAAAGCCTTTCTTTTTTGTTTAAATAGAAAAAGGGGAAATGGTGTAGGAGGGTCCTTCTGTATTTGGGTTGCTTTTATTGGTTAATAAAGAAACTGCCTTGGCCTTCTGATAGGGCAGGACTTAGATAGACAGGATAAAGAGAAGAGAATGCTGGGAAGGGGACAGAGCCAGAGAGAGCCGCTCGCCATGAAGACACACTGAATCTTTCCCGGTACGCCACGACTCGAGGTGACACACAGATTATTAGAAATGGGTTAAACAAATATGTGAGAGTTAGCCAATAAGAGGCTAGAGCTAATGGGCAAGGCAGTATTTCAATGAATACAGTTTCCGTGTAATTATTTTGGGTACACACCGGAAGCCGGGTGGCACAAGGGGCCCAGCGCCGGGAATTAGGCGCTGGGAACGCAACCCGCGCCCCTCATTACTACAACTTGGTCTTCTTGTGGGATTCCTAACAGTGGTAGCAGGGGTTGTCTCTCTTTTTTTTGGCTTTTGTAATCCTTCTCCATACAGGGTTGCCTTGCCCAGCCTTAGTACAAGGGCATGTGCTTAGTCTTACTGCAACTTGATATGCCGTTTGTTCATATCCATAGGAGGCCTGTCCTTTTCAGAATAGCGATGGAGGAAGAGTGGATGGGGCAGGGGCAGGGGGGAGGTGGTTGGAAGGAATGGGAGGTGAAGAGAGAGGGAAAACTGAGGTCAGCATGTAAAATAAATAAATAACAAAATAATAAAAGACTCCCCCGCCCCCCAATGGAGTACAGACCTAAATAGAGAACTCTCAACAAAGGAATCTGAAATGGCTGAAAGACACTTAAGGAAATGTTCAACATCCTTAGTCATCAGAGAAATGAAAACCAAAACGACTCTGAGATTCTATATTACACCTGTAAGAATGGCCAAGATCAAAAACACTGATGACAACTTATGCTGGAGAGGTTGTGGGGTAAAGGGAACACTCCTGCATTGCTGGTGGGAATGCAAGCTGGTACAGTGCCTTTGGATGTCGGTGAGGCAATTTCTCATAAAATTAGGAAACAGCCTTCCTCAAGACCCAGTAATATAACTTTTGGATATATATTCAAATGATGCTCAATCATGCCACAAGGACATGTGCTCAGCTATGTTCATAGTAGCATTGTTTGTCATAGCCATAACCTGGAAACAACCTAAATGCCCCTTGACCGAAAAATGGATAAGGAGAATGTGGTACATTTACACAATGGAGAACTACACAGCAGAAAAAAAAATAATGACATCTTGAATTTTGCAGGCAAATGGATCGAGCTAGAAAACATCATTTTGAGTGAGGTAACCCAGACCCAGAAAGACAATTATCACATGTAGTCATTCACAAGTGGTTTTTAAACATAAAGCCAAAAAAAAAAAAAAACAAATCACAATCCCAGAGAACCTAGACAACAATGAGGACCCTAAAAGAGTCATACATAGATCTAATCTACATGGGAAGTAAAAAAAAGACAAGATCTCCTGAGTAATTGGAGCATGGGGACCTTGGGGGAGGGTTGAAGGGGAGGGGAGAGGCAGGGAGGGGAGCCGAGAAAAATGTAATGATCAATAAAAATCAATAAAATTAAAAACGACTTTTTCCCTTAAAATAATAAAAATGTTGAGGAAGATTTTAGCAATAACTATTTCAGGCAAGAGATTCTTTGTTGATAAATTTTGGAAACAGGGATTTTGGGGATAGAGCCTCTCGCTTTCTGTGAATTTCCCTTTGTGTTTTTAGAACATTGATATCTTAAAGGCCAGATTTAAAACTGGTCTTAAGAAAAATACATTAGTTTAACAAGTAACATGATATTCATTTACTTTGTCATATATGGGTTCACTTTTACACAAGTCAGAGGAATCTGTAAATTCCTGTGCTGTCACTAGCTCATGTCCTGGAACACATTTTTATACAATGGCAGCATCCAGAGCACCACAATTGACTTTTGAACAAGTAATTTTAGTGTTTTTGTTAGGTTTCTTTTAGTAGCTAGGCAGAGTTTGCACTCAGTGAAATGATAATCACCTACAGATTCAGCAGTTTTATTACAGTAAGGTAAACTGCTTGGCAACATGCACTTGGACACCAAAAAAAAAAAAAAGGAATAAAAGAGAAATAGGTTACCATGGATACACAAAAATAATCCTGCATACCTAGAATTTTCTGTGTGTTGCTGTTGGGCTAGGTGTTCTGTGTTCTACTTTTGAAAAGTTGGAAATAAATGGCACACTTATGGCCTTTTCTTTTTGGTTTCCTTAAACTATATGCACAAAAGGACTCAGATTCTCCTTTATTTACATATGCATTTCTTCATTTGATTCTTCCCTATGGAGTCTTGGGTTGTGTACTATAGACATATAACCTTAAATACAGAACGTGGAATTGGGAAGAAGTGATTCCAGTGATGAGAATTTCCTTTCTGTGTCTCTTGAGACAGAAAACATGTCTACTTCTGAAAGAAAACATGGTTAAAATCAGCTTTAGATAGTTTTCATCACTCTGCGTCTAAGGCCAACCTAGGTGTGACCCAGAGAAAGTTAGCCATCTGACTGAGCCCTGTTCAACGTGGAAAAGAGTTCCAGGTGCCCCAGATGAGCAACCTTGCCTGTGGAATAGCAGTGTGAAGGCACAGACATCAGGATAACATGGCAAGCAGTACTGCCCTGCAAATACAGAAGATGGTTTGAGCTACCTGAATCTTCCATGAAAGCGTTCATTGGCGGAACATCTCTAAACCCAGACAGCGCCTCTCAAGCTTCAGTGATCCTTCTGCCATGGACCTCATGTTGTTAGGGTCGCAGATGTGGTCTGTATATATCTAGCCCTTGTTTTTCTCTCATACATTATGTTTTGAACACAGTTTCCCCTCCCTCCCCTCCTGTCAGTCCCCACCACCATCACCCCTTTCCTTTAGATCAACCCTCTTTTCAGTTCCTTTTAGAAAAGAGCAGGCCAGGGATATCAATTAAACATGGCAGAACATGTTTACACAAAATGATTATGCACAAATCCGCATATCAATGCCGGATAAGGTAACCCAGGGAGAGGAAAAAATTCCCCAAAGCAGGCAAAAGATTCAGAGACAACCCTTGCTTACTCCTACTGTTAGGAGTCCCATGACCAAGCTACAAAACTGTAACATATGCTGAGGATTTAGCAGAGATCCCTGAAGACTTCATGATTGTAACTTCAATCTTTGTGAGCCCCCATGAACTCGGCTTAGTTGATTCTGTGGGCCATGTACCTGTGGGGTCCACAATCCATGTGACTCCTATAATCCTTCCTCCCCTCTTCCAGAGCTCTGCCTAATGTTTGACTATGGGCCTCTCCATCAATTGCTGGATGAAGCTTCTCCATCTCCCATCAGTTGCTAGATGAAGCTTCTGTGATCATTATTGGGCTAGGCACTGATCTATGAGTAAAGCAGATGTCATTAGGAATTCTTTAACTTATTTATTTATTTATTGCCAGTAGTAGTTGATTCTACCCTAGATGCCTGGGCTATCCAACCTCTGGCTCATGGCCATCCAGGCAGTGTCATGTGTGGACTCTCTTTCGTGGCATGAGACGCAAGTTGGACCAGTCATTGGTTGCCCTCTCCCACATCCTGCAGGCAGGAAAAACTGTGGGTCAAAAGTTTTGTGGCTAGGCAGATATCCCAGGAGCCCCATTGGAAGGCAGCTTTGCCTGGTAGCAGAAGATAACCACTTCAGACTCTCTATTCCCCATTACTAGAATCACTAGATTCTAGAATTTGCTAGGATCACCCTCATAAATTCCAGGGCGTTTTCACTGCACTAGGTTTTCAGGTCCCTCTCCAAATGCTCCTCCGTTCCAGTTGTTTGAGTATTCTCTCCCTCCCACTCCTGCTTGATCCCTCCTGTTTCCATCCCCACCTGACTCCATGATCCCTGCAAAATCTATTCTATTTCCTTTTTCTAGGGAGATGAAAGTGCTTCTCTTTGAGTTCCCCTTGTTACTTAGACTCTCTGAGTCTGTGGATCCTTTAATTAATAGCTAATATCTGCTTATAAATCATTATAAGAACACTTAGCCTTTTAAGTGAGTTCTGGGTTCTAAACTTTTGACTTACTGCTTGTTCAGCAAGGATTCTTATTCCTAGACCATTGTCTGTTCCCAACAACAATTATTTTAATTAAAGAATTATTCTCTAACTGGATATTTCCTGATTTCCACATCAGATCAGTTTTACTGTAGCCAGGAGAACCTTTCTGAAATGTCATTTCCACTCCGTTCTTTCCCTGCATAATTTGCTTTTATTTTCTCTCTGTATTTATGCATTTTAAGCCACATATTTCCTGCTACTTCCACGTGTGTTTTTTGTAAGTTGAAGATGTGATATTTAAAGTGGAAAATGTACAGAAATGTTAAATCCTGAAATGTTATATATTTAGATCTACCATCATTCGTCTCTGCTCTAATCAAATCTACCCTACTTATCTGCTTGCTCACCACATGCCTATTTCTTCATATGTTCATAATTTCATCCCATCCTTTCTTCCTCTCAGGAAGTGTATTTACCATGCAATATGGTCTACACTTCCTTGTTCCTTAAAGCGTTTTTCCTTTTTTGCTTTCTTCCAAGCATCACTCAGTCTCAAGCATTGAATTCCCATAAAGTTGTCACTCAGTGTCTCTGTTCTTCAGCTTTTATTCTTCCTTCATTATCCTGTGTATTCCATAACTCTGCCTACGTCTATGGGAATAAAATTAGTGCACATGTTCTTGCTGTCATCACTAATGACTTTGATTGTCCCAAGTGAAGATGGCTATTCTGTTGACTGTGCTATGAGCACATTATAGCTTGATTTCTGGCTCAGTACTCATTGCTTATGTGTTACCTTCTTCTATTTCCCTCTTGGTTATTCTTCCTTGTTTCTCCATTTCCATTACAACGTTAAGGCTATAAATCTTCAGGACTGTGTCTAGATACCTTTGATGACTAAACTATACAGTACAGGATCACGTCTCATTTTGTAGAATAATTAAAACAAAATCATATAAATGTCAACATATTCTTATTTCATCTACCAGCTAAGACTTCATTACTGAGTCTGTATGCACACGTATGACTATCTAATTAGCATCTTCAATCTGATAGCTTCATATAATCACACACACACACACACACACACACACACACACATATGTCTAGTCAGTATTTTAATTCTATTAACTCCCACATAATCTATTCAAATTTTAGTACTTGGTCATCTTATTATTTCCCTTCCCTTCTCCAATAACACCTCCATCCATGTTATTCTTCATGTTTTTGTAGTATCATTACTAAAGCTATCACAAACATCTGAGTTCCTCTCGTATTCAACCAATCACTGATTTTTCATGCATTCTTAGTTGGTTATGTCACAAATTCATCTCCTTTCTCTTCATTGCATTGTGCCTACTCCAGGCTAAGCTAACATTTTCTATATGATTACTAAAGCTTCAGAGTTGGTCTTCTCACATCATCTCTCAACTTGCTATGATTCTCTCTCCATAGAGATGCTTAGATAATGGTATAAAAGAAAATCTTGAGCCTAGGTCATGCTGCCTTTCTCCTCAAGCCACTTTAACCTTTATTGCACGCAAGATTCAGAATCTGACTGCAGATGAAGACACAAGTATCCATCACTGTCTACATGGTGAACTTGATCTTGCTCAAGGTTTTTCACCTATGTTGCTATATGAGTTTAAATTTCATTGCTTAACATGAACATCTCTCTACCTTCCCTTATCCAAACACAGCATATTTGTATCCTTCTGACAAGGGGTCTTCATCATCCCTTTTGCCTTAAAAATTTCTAAGCACCTTTCAACTCCGATATTAGATTTTACTTTTACAGAAATACATTTGAATACTCTGTTTATGCTACTGGGTGGGGGCAACAGATTTGCTGTTTTAATTTCTCACACTATCTTCTTTTATGTTTATGTATTAGGCAAATTCAAAGATCTAATTATTTTTATGATATATTTTAGACTACTAGCTATTAATTCTATGAAGTAAAAAACTGATTGACACTCTTTCCCCAGAATATTTTCTACCATTTAATAAATACCAAATAAAAATCAACAAAATGACAGTTTACTAAATCACATAACTCTGTTACTGAAATATGGTTTTGCCTTAGGAAATTAGAAGATATTTGCAGAATTCAGAGTATTAAGCTGACAGTCACATTTAATGGAGTTTTCTCCCGACTTAATTCTTGGCCTTTCACATCCAGTAGACTCTCAAACTTAACTGTGAGTGAATTACCAGCTTCCTTACTCTTCCGTCTATTTTCTACACTATAGACACTGCAAAATGTCACATCAGACTTGGAACAAGATGGTGAGCAAAAGATACTT
Organism: Ondatra zibethicus; assembly: GCA_004026605.1. Lineage (NCBI taxonomy): Eukaryota > Metazoa > Chordata > Mammalia > Rodentia > Cricetidae > Ondatra > Ondatra zibethicus. The sequence goes on along the minus strand of PVIU01012719.1, from coordinate 52,414 downwards.
CTGTGAAAATCCTGCTTTATAGAGATTTATACAGTATTGTATATGAACTTTATTATTTTAAATAAAAACCTTGAAATTTGTCAAGAATAAAATGTATGAATATATTAAAATCTTCATTAAAATTAAAAATACCTATAAAATATTAAAATTAATGAATTATTTTTCATAATTCTATTAATCACTTAACTTTAAATTTCTCTTAGACTTCTTTGGTGAATAAATTTAGAATGTCATTTCAAAAATTTTAACCTCAATCAAGTCCATTCTACATTTTTAAATTTTTTTCAAGGAAGTATCTGATGTTTTCACTCAACACTGTCCTCACATTTGAAATGTGATGTTCTGTTGGACATGCAGGAAACACCTATGGTCATGCTGATAACGACTCAGAGATAGGAAGATTGTAAAACAGAATACAGCCTGAACTATAAAATGAGACCCTATTCTTAAAAATCAAATGTACAACTATATTAGTATTTATGGCCTACTATCAAAAAAAATTAAAATACATAAGACAAATGTTCCTAAAATATGGATAAACTTTATAAGATCAGAACAATGCTTATTATAAGTACAGAGCAGTATGATAGAAACATCTCAGCAGTTAAGGGTGATTCATCTGCAAGTGTAGGGACCCAATTAAACATACCCACAACATATGTTCTCTTACCCATTGACCTGTATCCTACCATATAGTACACATTTAACAGACACACACACACACACAATATAAAATAAGCATTTTTAATTGAATGACAGATTTACTTTAAGGTAATATAACATTTATCTCATGATTTTGTATTGTAATAAACTATAAAAGCAGGGTGATGTTCATGTCCCTCAGCTTTTAATATCCTTATGCAGAATTTAAATAAACAATTCCCAAGATCACTGATACCAGTATACTCTCAATTTTTTTTTAAAGGAATAGTAAGAGTTGGTAGACATCAGGGCAGGAAGACATGTTGTGGAAGGATCTTTTCCTGTTGCAATGCTTTTCTGAGATTATTATGTTCAAAAAGTACATCATTCAGGTACATAAAACACAAATGCATCAAAACCACTTATATTGGATAACAGTTCTGCTGACATACATAGTAATAAGCCTGTTTGAAGACTCTTATCAACCACAATTTTCTTAAAATTGTGGACTGAATGGCAGCTTGTAGTGAAAGTATCTCTTTGTACTCAGAGAAACATGATATAATAGAACTAGAATCAAGTGGGGATTAGAAGTCAACATTTGAAAGGTCTTTTACCCATGGTACAATTTTTCTAAATAAATCTATTTTTCAAAGATAGTATAGGAGAGATGAATTCAATATTCTGAATACTTTTTATGTTCATAAAGCAATTACAATAGCATCAGTTGACTTTTATTAGATTGTTTAAATATCTGAAGAACTCAAAGGCAATTGAAAATGAAAAAAATGATCATATTGAAAATAATATTAGATACTTAAATTTGAGCTGGGGAGATGGTTCAGCAGTGAAGAGTGCACGCTGCCGAGGTTTGGTTCATGGATCACACTACAAGGGACTTATAAATGCCTTTACTTCTAGTCCCAAGGTGTCTGGCACCCTATTCTGCACTCTGTGAACACCCAAAATCATACTCTAACCTCCACACATACAATTAAATAAAAGAAATTAAAAAGAAATCTAAGTGAACTCAAATTATTTCCAGGATGTAGTAAAGCATTTGAACAAATAACTCCATTCTTTCTGACTTCATTCAGGGTCTCTTCTAATGGACATCTACAATGCAGCCAGAGATAGTAACACAAGAAGAAATGAGTGCAGAGTCCCTACATGGGAATGCTGTTTTCGTGTCTGTGAACACTCTCCATGGGACCACTCACTTCACTTCTCTGCTAGGACTAGACCTAACATCTAGGGTTATGAAAGTTCGAAGTAGTAGGTAAAAGTTGCCCCGCAATACTTGAGTCATTTTGATAGAAATGTAGATATTTTATTGGATGGTCATAAATGATTTTCTATTCATGATTCTGCCTATTAACTTGTTTGTGATAAGTTCAATTTGCAAATGTGGTATTTGTTCATCGTGTATCTAAAGGTCTACGGAAGAAGATGAGTGTCTTTTTGAATGTTGTCTACATTCTACAAATGCGTATAGATTGCCCCTAAGAAAAAGGTTATTTGAAGTGAACAGAGGACTTTTAATGTTTGGAGTAAGGGCATATGTAGGGCCTGGGTCTACCCCTGCTCCTGGCGTTCATGTTGAGGACAGTTTCTGGTCAGCCAGCTGAAGCATTCCTGTTTATTCCTGTGCTCCCTCTGCCCAGCCTGGTGATTTGCTGTAGGGCATTGTTTACTCCATCTTGGGTGTGGCAATTTCCTACCTGCCTGGGGAGAATTCCTTGTGCAGCAGCTAGGTGCATAAGGATCTTCCCAAGGTTGAATAAAGGGCATTCGGCTGACCTCCTTTAGAATGACACAGGTCTCTTGTGTGTTCTCTCAATCTCCAGGCCCTTGCCGGGCTGGCGTACGGTACAGTGGCGCACGAACTGTACTGAGAGGGTAACACAGAATCGGGTGTTACAGGCATATACCACTGATTTTAAGAGTTCATATGTGTAAGTGATACTTTTCTGGTCAGAAGCATGTCTCCAAGCAGAAGCTACCAGAGAAGATTAAAAACTTGCTCACTGACTTCAGATTTCCAAATAGGTAAACAGTGCCTGGCACTGAGAGCTTCCTCTTATAGGACCATACAGTGACCACAAGTGTTGAATAAAAAGCAGTTCCAGCACATAACAGCTAATCCAAGATGGTAATGCCATAAAATAAGGATTATGTCTGAGATATGGAATACTGTTCCCTGGCATTGACAAATATTCCTTAAATTAAAATCATAAATACCTCTTGTCATTCACCTGGAGAGAGATAGCTCAGTATTTATTACAGAGAGAGAAGTCACGTTAAAACAATGGTGGGACAATTTAAAGATCAATTCAATTTTATTTTGTCCCATTGGATTCTTCCACAGAAAAATTGTAGAAAAGTGTAGAAAAGGTCAAATGAGTTTAGGTTCTAGTAGAAAAGCTATAGGAATACCTGACTTAAGAATTGTGAGATATCTATTCTCACTACTACTTTTAGAAGTTGTTTCAAAATGATATTGTGTGACACCTAAAAACCTAGCTAAATTATTTATGTACTTAATAAACTATGAACTCAAAAGGTACAATGAAGAAATGGACTTGAATAAATCAATTTGTTCACAAACATCATTATTTTATGCTTTTCAAGTGCATGTACAATGGTTTGTTTTAAATGTCCTGGTGTGTGATTTAAGAAGTTGTGTGAAGTCGGGCAGTGGTGGCTCAAGGTTTTAATCCCAGCACTCGGGAGGCAGAGGCAGGCAGATCTCTTGTGAGTTGGGGGCCAGCTTGCTCTACAAGAGCTAGATCCAGGACAGGCTTCAAAGCTACAGAGAAACTCAGTCTCAAACAAACAAACAAAAAGCTATGTGATGGTGCTAGGAATTGGTGATAGTATATGGTAGTTGCATAAGGAGTGTTTCAACATTGGAACTCTTAAGAAAATATCTCTGAAAGATGACTGGGAATTAGGAAACAAGCAAAGAAGTATTTGGAAGCATTGTGGAAAAACAGTGCTCCTTTCAGTGATCCTAAATTGAAGTAGTAAAAACATGTGAAAGTGTTTACATATTGCCAATTTTTGTACTAGACTTGACTATTCTTTATGGTGGACCTTTCTCACAAATCTTTTTTTAAATTGATTTTTATTGAGCTCTACACTTTTTTCTGCTCCCCTTCCTGCTTCTCCCCTTGCCTTCAACCCTCCCCCATGCTTGTAGATATTTTAACTATCAGACTTTACAGCTCCAACAGCTTCATTCACCTTTCCTGTTGGCTTTTGAGTCCATGTTCATGTTGCTCTGAGATGCGCCTTTGAATGTATCAATAATCCATAATTTTAGGAGACTTTGAGAGGAAAGCAGACAGCTGACTTTGGGTAGAACAGTTGAAGATCTAATTGAGCAGGGCTTCTTGACAGGTTCATGGAGCTGAGAAGGCCATGACTTCCATCCTTCCTAAATCAACGTTAACGGGGCACAAGCTTGCTGCTTCTCCATCTGCTTGTTACTGTTCTATTTTTAACATGGAAAGTTTCTGGTGTAGAGGTATGAAAATTCACAGATATTGCATTGGTCAGTCTGCCTTTAGTTTGTGCTTGGAGAAATGCACACCCACACATAGATATTTTAATATCTCCTTTCAAAGTTCCAAGAGGAAGTTATTACTTGAAAAGAATCTGGGTTTCTCTTGAAGTGAGTCAAACAGGGCCTTCTCAATTAAATAACATCCAGCTTTGGTCTTAAGGTAAACTATGGAATAAGAAAATAGAAATAGGCCCACAACGATACGGAGGTCAAGGCTGTGCTCACACATAGAGGCACTGTTCTGGGGATTGCTGGAATGACATGAAACAGGCATATATTGAGAGGCAGGGGAATGTAGTCTTTCACATTCCTGTGGAAGATAATAGTCTGACATTGTGCGTGTTCATATTAATTATGACATACTTTATTTTTGCAGAGGTGCAGGGTAATCTTCAAGATTAGATTACTTAAAGAGAAGTCTGGCTGTAAGAAAATCTTTTTAATTTGTTGTTTTTCTACATTTTATAAAATGCACTTTTAAACACATGCTCTTTAGCAGCAAAATTGACATTTTGTAAAGCTTGTGGGGTCTCCGGCATGATGAGACAGAGGGACATTTTTCAGAGATGGAGCACATCCCTTTGAAGATTTAAATTTAGTGTGCCAAATAATGAAATAAGAACAGAATACATCAAGTTAGCTCAAGATCTTTCTTCGGTGATGGACTACCAGTTGGGAGAGAACAGGGATGTGATTATTAACGTCTGGGTGGCTCTGATTATTTGCAAAACTCCCTGTTATTTATGCTGGTTCTTCCCCAGCTGCCATCCCTAACCAGCAGGCTCAGAATCACCTGGGAGCTTGTTAGAAAGGAGAATTCTTGGGTCTTACCACAGACTAACTAAAGCAGAGACTCTTGGAGCAAACCCAGAACTTAGCTTATATAAGCCTAACAATATTAGGTTCTGAAAACAATTGCAAATTCCCACTTTAACCTCCCTGTTAATTATGAGCGGTGTGAAAGGGGTCTATAAGCATGCTTTTTTATACTATGACATTACATATAGTGCATGTAAATATGATTATAATATATGATACAATATGTATGACAGATTGACAAGTCCTATGATTTGTGGTCTTCAAGATGCTGCAAAAACTAGGGACTAGAGAATGTTACTATCCCAACGCTAGCAAATAAGTGAAAAGCTTTCTCTACCATCTACTCTATTTAAACATACAAGCCATTGGGCAATGCCCCCTACATTGGGGCTGGACTCTGCCTTACCCTGCTCACCATTTCAAATACTAATGTCTTGGAGAAATACCTTCCAGACACATTAAAAATGATAGCTAGTAAGACAGTGATCTCCTCAATGACACAAGACTAGCCACCACATTTCTAATGCACCTAATTATACATCAGTATGGTTTTGCAGCTGTTGTTTGTATTTCTCTTTTCTTAACTCACAAAGAGCTGCGGTGTTCAAGTTCATGTTATACCTTTGGGGATTATTTCCTCTTCTTCAACTCTCGGCAATACTCTTCCTGTCCAATCTACTTTACTGAGGTAGCTCCATGGGTCCTCATGGGTAGATGCCGGTTTATGACCTTAAATTGCAGTATAGTTTTTTTTATTAGTTGTCTGCTGTTTGATCTTAATCTTCATTAGGAATGTGATGAACAAAAAAGAGTATGTGAGACAGAAAGTTCATGAATCACTGAATAATATTTAAAGTACTGAGTGAAGTAACTTTTTTTATTCATCTGACTCAATGTCTTTGGTTCATCTTTAAGGTGTATATATTTTATGGAACTGATCCTTCATCATTAATACTTGATTAGGAAAAAGCCCCTTACTCCAGTTTTCTTTTTCCACATGCATCTTTGTCTTCTTTTTTTCATCCTATCTATAATTGATTTTTTTACTATTTGCTTCTGGGTAATTTCCACTGTCCTTTGTGTATCTCACATTACAGAAAACAAAGTGGTAAAGATTTAATTTTGCTTATCAGTCATGTTGGTGAGATTTTATGGATGCAGCTTTGTACATTAGCAGGAATCAGGGTCTCACAGCAATTTCTCCGATCATATGGCTTTATAATGCTCTTTTAAAATTAAGTTTAGATGATTTCATTTATTTCTACTGTTTATTATTTGTTTAATTCCAATTTCCATTTGTCATGAGTTTATTTTGTACCTGTCTTCCTTAAAGTACATGAAAGACCATAAAAGTTAAAAAACAAAAAGATTGAGCTGACTCTTTTAAATGTAGGTATTTATTGAGATAAACCTTAGCCTTAGAACTGCCTCGGGATATCTTACAGGGGTTGCTAGGTTGTGTTTTGATGTCATAGTGGCCACAAAGAAACAAACAAACAAAATTTTGAAAAGATTTTAACTTAAATTGTTAAAATTTGTTTTGTGACCTGACATATGATCTGCCCCAGGTAGTGTTGCTAGTGTTCCTAGAGAATTTGCATCCTCTCCACCTGCTGGATACACTGTTCTATGTATGTCTGTTTCAGCCCCACTGGTAAATGATGGAGTTTAAATCCTATGTGTCATTAGTGATTTTGTTTCTGATTGTGGGTTCACTAAGTAAAAATGAGGTTCTGAACTATTATTATCATATTATCGAATGCATTATTTTTCAAAGAGCTTATTTAGGTTTGGTATAATTGTGTGCTTTAATGATAGGTGTAGATATATTTGGACTTGGTATATATACTAGCTTTGTTGAACTATTTATTATTGTATAAGAAATGTCTATTTTGACTTTTTTGCATCAAGTCTGTTTCATCTAAAACAGAGATAACTGATTTTCTGGGTTTCTGATGCTTAGCATAGTTTTCTGGCTTTTGTTTCCATTGTGTGTGTGTCCTGCCATTGTATACAAAGTTGCTTTGTTTGACAGAACATATTGGGCTTTGTTTGTCTTATCTAGTCCATCACTTTATGTCTTTCAGTTGGAAGATATAAATCATTTCAGGTAGCATTGAAGGTAAGTACATACTACACCTATTTTGGTGGTGATTTTAAATAATTATGTTGCATATTCTTTATTTTCCTCTCACTACCTTTTTCTGTGGTTAAACTCAATCCTATAAATATGTACTTGGAAGAAAGGTAAATAAATATGTACAACAAAAGCTGAAAATAAAACAACAAAAAGGAGTGAGGTGACATAGCTTTTGATCATGACACCCAGCTTCTCAAACACATTTTATTTTTTACAATACCTGGGAATTATTAATACAGTTTATTTCAATTAAGAGGGTTTTTTTTAACTATTCAAAATTTTTTGAATGGAATCTAGTCTCTGGCATGCTTCATAAGCGTGCAACCACTGAGCTATGCTGCCATTCCATACAATTTACTGTATTCTAACTAATGTGAATTAAAGGGAAATATATACCAGTTAATATATCTATTTTGTCATGAACCTTTACAAGAACACACAGAATCTAAGGAAAAAAATTTGGTTTCATAAGTATATTGGTTAAAACAGTATTAAAATGAAAATTTGTACATTTTCTTTATTGAGGTAGCTGAATGTGATGGCAAAATTAAAAGAATTTCTTCATGATTTGACCCAAGTGTGAGATTTATTTGCAAAGACCTTAACTATCTATGCTTCAAAGGCAATGGTGAGCCAAGATGACCTCTGTCCCCAGGAAGCTTAACTTCTCAAGAGGGACAAGGACAGCATTATCATGAGGTACAAAATGTAAACTGCCAAAGTTAATAAACTAAAGAAAGTCCCTGGCAGTTTCTTTGAGGAAAAGAGACTAATTTTTACAGAGATGCCTGGGGTCACTTAATAGCACAAGAGACCTTTGCCCTAAGTCAAAGAAAAAAGAAGATTTCATTAGCCAGAATGGGAAAGGAAATTGCTCCTGGCTAGGAGTAACATGTGGGGCAAAGCCCAGAGTCAAGCAAGTGCAGGACTTTGGAGAAAGACAGCTCAGTTTGCAGACATGACTCAGAGTGCAGGATTAGGACAGGTTGGAGCCAGATGGCGAAGTCAGAATGCCATGCGAGAAAACATAGCATGGTAAGAAGCAAAGGGACTTACCCTGGTTGTTTCCTTTGGTTTCTCATTCTCATGTTGCTATTATAAAATTGACCAGAGAATTTGCTATGCTACCTACTATTTGTATTATATTGTTGTGCTCCCATGAGGTGGAGCATGCAAGCACGTGCGCGCGCACGCGCGCGCGCGCACACACACACACACACACACACACACACAATTCTTACTACATTTATTCTTTTGTACAATGGGAATATACATTACACATATGAAATTATGTTGCAATTAAGTTTTAGAAAATTTACTGTGATCTTTCTTTTCTAGAACTGATGATACAGCAATAAACAGAGGAAAAATACATGTTCAAATTAATATTAAATCTGGGAGGACAAATAAAACATAAATAACTATAGAGATAGAATATATAATGACGGGGTTTAATTGGGTGAGGTGATACAAAGTGATGGAGACCTTTATTTTTAGAATTTAAGTTTGACTTTTTTGATGAGGAAACAATTGGTCACTTCCCATGTGACTTCATCTTTCTGATAAGCGGGTATAGAAGGTGCAAATTTCCCTATAACCATACTACCTTGTTTGCATTTAGTCTTATCTGATTTTGGAATGTAAGCAGGGCCAGGCTTGGTTAGTACTAGGATAGGAGAAGGCACCAATCGCCCAGTATAGAAGTGAGGTAGACAAGCATGTGCTTTAGATAAGAGTTCAGTATTGTTGTCATATAACAAATAAGGCTTAATATTTTATGAGAAGCATCAACAGGGACTAAAGTATGGTCCAATTGGATAGGGGAATGGCTTGGAATCACTTTATTCTGAACAATATAATAATACTTGAAATGTTGTACATACAAGTGAGTTAAAGTTTTAATTTCATGGTGAGATTATGTCTACTGTTCTGTGGGTGTACATTTGCTTGATGAAGACAGATGTTACTGAAGAACTTCATATGAAGGTTGGAGGGCAAAAGTTTGACTGCCACAGCAGCAAAAGTGTTATATTCTAGTTATCAGAAGTATAGAAGTGACAGTTTTATTATAGAGATTAAAACTATGAATCTATGCTAAGAATGGTTAATACCAGAGATCTTTCTATCACAATATCACCACATAAAAGGTGACTGAGAAAATAAAAGTGTACCCCACAAATAACGATAAATGCATACTTGTTATGTATGTAAGTTGGTACTGATGCCCATTATATATACAGGGTTTCACTATGGCATTGTGCTCCTTTTAGAAGGGCCAGCCTGACAAGAAAGCCCAAATGTGTGTGATTTCAGTCCTTTATCCCGAGAAGTGTGAGGATCAGAAAATGGCAAATGATTCTGGTTGCTCTACTTACGTGTTCTGAATTATTCTTTAGATGGAATTTAATTATCTAGAATTTGTGCTCTGGTTATGAATAGAATCTCAAAGAAGAATAGAATGTATCTATGCAGTCATTTGGACTCTTTTTTCCTTAGATTGTTGGTTTGTATTAAGTTGGTCAGCTTGGATTCTAAGACACTTGTAGCTTTTGCAATTGTAAGGTTTGTGAGTGAATTATCTTTATCTGATGTTATGATGACACTCTATGAACAAAACTGTACATTCATCACATACAAAGACGGTTACATATTTATGAAAATGGGGGAAATTATGGTAAGACAATTATAAAAATCTACTTTAAGTCACCTCATAAAACTCAATATCAAACTCACTATGAGCTGACAGTGCTAATATTTTTCTACAGGGAAGAAAATTTAATGATAAAAATGTTTTTAAGAAAAATCGCCTCACTATAAATGTGCCATATTCCATTTGTGGTTCACTGTTTTCTTTAGCTATCAGTCTTATGAAGCAATAAATTTCTGTTGTGTATTCCATAAGCTCCTGCGATAACATTTCATATTGCTTGTCTGCTGCCTGCAGGAGGAGGGCAGAGCACTCTTTTAATATGAATTTTGCATCTGAAGAGATGATGCCTCCTTATTGCAATAGTCCCATTCTTACTCTAGGGCAATGCTGATCAGATATGAAGAAGAAATTAGGAGGATTTGTTTTTATTCCCAAAGGTAGAAAGGAGCAATTCAGAGAAAACAGGAAAATGGGGAAAGCAGGGAAGCCCAAGAAGTCTTGGGAGCTGATTTCTAAGAGGGTGATTGTCTTTGGAGACAGACAACCTCTTGGTCTATGGGTTGGTACTTTTGAGAATAAGACAATAAAACTAATAGTGCTACATTATTAATGTCTATACCATGATGAGTGCAAGAACTCAGTAATTCTAAATTGTTTATGTCTGAGAACAGTCATCTGGAGATAGTGTCACAGAAGATTAGCTCTAGTTATTAGTTACAACTAGAGTAGCATAGCTTCCATAGTATTTATATGAAAACTGTTTAAAAATAGGAACAAATGCAGAGGAAGACATGTAGAAAGAAAAGAAATAGATCTGCATTATGCCCTTAATCTGGGGTCTCCTGAAGACAACGTGACTTTTGGCTATTAACATGTGCTATCATAGAGCTACTTGCTAACCTACCTTTCAAAGATTACTTAAGAGATAAGGAAAAGAAAGGAAGACAAAGAAAGAACAATATATACAAAGGAAGAGGAAAAGGGAGGAAGAAAACAATGGGAGATGCAATGTCAGGGAAAAGGAGAGAGGAAATTTTAGAGTTCTGTGAGGCCTGTGTGGTCCAGGATATCAAGTTCTTTTGACATATTCCAAGGAATGGTATTGCTGGGCCATATGGTAGTTCTCCATTTAGCTGTCTGAGAATTCTTCACACTGATAGTCCCTGCAATTCTACCAACAGCGACTGAAGGTTCTTGCTTCCCTTCTTCCCTGCCAGCCCACGCCTTGTGATGTTCACATGCTGCTGGACATGCAATCAACCAAGGTGAAGTCTGCGTGGAAAGCAAGCGGCATACTATGAGAATAATTGTAAACAAACAGTAAAATCTGTAGCAGCTCTGGAAATAAATGCACAGAGGTCCTGCATGCATGTTATGCTGAGAATGGATACCTGCTTTTCATGTTATAAAATAGTACTAAGCTGATGAAGACGAACCTTACTGAAGAGTTGAAGAGCAGAGAGGGCCAAGCAGATGTTTGGAGACAAGTGTCGCTGTAGAGAAAAGCAGAGCAAAGCCTTTACCCTCAAACTTGTGACAAGGTACGTGAAAGAAACAGCAGGTAGCCAGTGTCATTGTCTGCTGAGTATTGTAAGTGACCAGATAACCAAATACTTTGGAAGTCTTATAAGGGAGATGTGTGGCTTGATCTGTTGGCGGGGAGTGGCAGTGGGACCAGGATATATCCTGAGTGCAAGAACTGGCTTTTTGGAGCCCGTTTCTTATGGTGTAATTATCTTGCTGAGTCTTGATACAGGGGGAAGGACTGTTTAATCCTCCCCTGGGATACCTCTTTGTTGACTTCCCAAGGAAGGCCTTACCTCATCTGAGGAGTGGATGTGGGTGGGATGGGGGAAAGGTGGGGGAAGGGGAGAAGGGTAGGAAGGGAATACTGGGGCTAGTATATAAAATTTAAAAAAATTTAAGAAAAGAAGTTCAGCTTTCACTGTGGCTGAACAACAATGATCTTGGGTCAGAAAAATGACACTTTTGAACTTGTGCTTTACAAAGTAACTCATTACTAATGTGGGTGTAAGAAAAGAGGGTATGTTTCAAGGCTAGAGACTTTCAGAAATACGAGTTGTAAAGGTACTATAATGTGAACCAGGAAAGTACAACGGTGTTGGGAAGACAGCTTTGAATTCCTAGGTATCTAAATTCTAAATCTGTAGGGTATGATCATATGATCCATTTAGATAGGAGAACAAAACTGGAGTGAAAGATGCTTGAAGATCCATGCAACTGGAGAGTAGGGTTTGTGTTTAACTGTAAGAAGGAAAGCAAGGAAAATGTTCCAGTGGTATAAAAATGTAAATGTAGATTAGCTGATTATGTACATAGTAGGATGGCACATTTATCTATAAAAGTTCAGAAGTCATGAGCATGTGTAGATGTTATTTCAAACTACATAAATATGATATAGGGAGAATCAAATGGGCTTGAGGTTTATGACTCAACACAATCAAGACTAAATTTCATTATTTATAGTAGCAAATTGGACAGTTTTTAATCAATTTTTATTTATTTTTTTGAGATAGCATCTCACTATGTAGCCTTGGCTAGCTGGGCACTCATACGTTGACAAGGTTGATCTTGAACTTACAGACATGCACCTGCCTCCACTGAAATTAAAGGCATGGGCCATCACACCCATCCAACTTGGAAAGTTTTAATGAGAACAATGTCAGAGACATCTTCCAGTCTGAGGAATGATCGCAGAAGGCAGGTGAGAAGGTGAGCTAGAGTGAAGAAAATAAAATGTGAATAGCTCCACTGTAAAGAGCAGTAAAGAAATGAAAACACCACTGAAGCATGCGCCTGATCTATGAACGGCTGGTCAAACAGCAGCCCAGCAGATGCAGATGGTTAGACAGTAAAACAACAATGTGATTTATGATGAAGAGAGGAAGTGCATGAAGTTGAGAAGACTCATGATGGGATTTTTGTACCCTTGATCGAAGACCCACAAATATAGACCCACAAATATTTGGTAAGTTTGTCCTCCAAAGTAAGTACAAAGAAGAGCAAAGGGACACATATTCTGGGAGCTCTGGCTGTATGTTGTGGACATCTGTGCAGTTCTTTGCTGACAGTTTCACCTTCTCAATGAGTGAGTAACTGAGGTAATTGCTGTTTATACTTCATGGGGTCATATCTATAATGTAAACAGAACATTAACAGGAAAATATTGACAAACTTAATAACTTGGGTGTGATTACAGAGAGTATATATATTCTAACCCTGTTGTCTCTGTCTGTGTCTTTCATGCAAAGATGAACACTAAGTTTGTGACATTAAATCTTGTGTTGAGTATGAGCCCAAGGTTAAAACTTAAAAAAGAAATGGACACTGTGAATCTCAAGTGCAAGATTAATTAAGGTGAAAATGAAAGGTCAGGAAGTGTGCCAAGCTGGAATACATGAGACATATTTTGGAAGCAAACTTAGGATGAAATATTTAAAGGAACCAGAAGAAAAGAAATCTATGCTCACTTGACCTTTATGCAGTATTTAGGAATTTGGGTGGAATATGGCACAAGGAGGCAAATGTAGATCATAGGTTTCTCTTGATAGTTCTACTTGTCTTGCAGTATGGACTATACAACATAGAGTCTTGGTGTTATTTCTTTTAATGTTTTGTATGCACTGTGTGTAAGTGATTTTTGTGTGTATGTGCACGTCTGTGTGTGTGTGTGTGTGTGTGTGACTGCAGATACCATGGCATTCCCATGGTCGAAGGGCTACCTCAGATGTAAGTTCCTTTCACCTTGGTCAAGGCATGTCTTTAACGTTCTCCACTTCATATGTCAGGCTAACTATCTTCCAAGGTTCTGAAAATTCTCTTGTCTCTGCCTCCTGTCTCACTAGGAAATTATTGAGATTAGATATGTACTTATCTGGATTTTTATTGGTTCAGAGATCTTAACTCAGATCTTCATGCTTGTGCCCAACAAGTTGTCTACCTGCTGTCTTTGTCATCCTCCTAACCCTCTTATATTCTTATTCAGTTCCCAGACAATAATTATTATTTACATTTCTGGACAGCTCATGAACCAAATCAATTTCCTAATTGAGTTCATGAGCTGTTCAGAGAATAAGCACAAGGGTGTTTATAAAAAATTAAGATAATTGCATGATTCAAAAGATATATTTATTCAAGGAAATTATTTTATAATTACAGTGCATTGAAATCAAAGAATTTTATGAGGCAGAAAAATCACTTTTGTAAAAAGTTTAGAACTAGTCTAGGTTAAAAATGAATGTTTTTCCTGACCATTGTTTGTGCTGTGCATTGCTCTGTGCACAGAGTTATTTTCTCTTTTGTCAGGATCTTGACCCACATCTATTTAAGAATAATTTGCATTTGAAAGTTTCAATTCTCCTTTCTAAGTGGCTTTGGATGGTTTTTTATGTGTGTTGGTTTGTTTCAATTAGCTGTTGAGCACTCCTAACTGTTCCTTTTAAAATATTCTAGCTATAAATCAATGTGACTTTGAAAACTGTGATTCATACACAAAAACTTTCAGTTTAAAAATTCCTTCCAGCCTCCTCTTCCTTTATTTTATGGTCACGTTGTGACCACACGTAAGTCACTTTAAATTTCAGTTCCTTGTTTGGAAATGTAGTATAGCAGAATTAATTAAGTGGAATTTTCCTCTAAAATGCAATCCTCTATGTTAATTTTTCATGATTAATTGTTTCTCAAAATTTTGAAAGTTAGGGAGAACAAGTATTAGATATTTTTAATTTCCTACTTAGTTCTCATTTTGACAAATGATGCTTAAATTCAGGCCAGTTACTCCCGAAGTGATATTCAAGGATTAGTCCTTCACTACTACATATAAATACACACAAATGCACAGGAATGTATGCACACAAACACATATGTAAAATTTACTTTCTCAGCTAAGGTCAGTGTTTGATTTGAACAATTCAGGCCTTCAGCTGTTTGGATGAGGTTCACCCATGTATTGTAGGGTAATGTGCTTTGTTCAAAGTCAACCTATGTAAATATTAATCAAAAAATACCCTCTCAGAAGCATCACAAATCACATTTGAACCAGTACATAGACATATTAAATTAACCAATAATTCTCTAACTTGATATTATTTGTATGGTAAGCTTCACACATACTGAAATCATTTTGTAGAGTGAATAACATAACAGCAGGTGAGAAGGAATGTTGGAAGTATCTTCTAAGCTGTTTCTAGACATCTGTTGTATTGGATGGTTTTATGTGTCAACTTGAGACAAACAAGCCATCAGGGAAGGAACCTCAGTTGAGGAGATGCCTTTATGAGATTCAGCTGTATGGTATTTCTCAATTAGTGTCAGTTGAGAGTCCAGTCCATTGCAGGTGTTGACACGTCTAGACTGGTGATCGTGAGTGTTATAAGAAAGCCGGCTGAGCCACCCATGAGGAGCAAGCCAGTACTCCTCCATGGCCTCTGCAACAGCTCCTGCCAGCAGGTTCCTATCTTAAGTCTTAATTAACATAACCTTGCTCACTCTTGATACAGGGTGGAGGGTCTTGGTCCTGCATCACCTTGGTATGCCAGACTTTGTTGACTTCCCAAGGGAGACCTTACCTCCTCTGAGTGGTGGATGGGGTGGTGGTGGAATGGAGGAGAGGAGGGAGGGGGAACTGGGCTTGGTATGTAAAATGAAAAATACATTTTTAAAATTTAGTATATGGCATTCTTATTTATTTATTTAAAAAGAAAACAAATTAGCTTTTTTATTTTACATACCAATCCCAGTATCTACTCCTTCCCCTCCTCCCATTCCCTCCACCTAACCCCCACCCACCCCTATCCACTTCCCAGAGAGGGTAAGGTACATTGCTTTGGGAAGGGAGGGGGAACTGGGATTGGTATGTAAAATAAAAAAAAATTAAATAAAAAAGTTAACATCAGTGGACCAAGGGGCCATGAATACTACAGATAATAATTCATCATAATTTTATCTTCTAGAATTACTGGGTGTTATAAATTTATTACAAAATAATTGTTACATCTTTTATTACTGAGAATATCTGTTAAAGATATAACCTGTCACATTCTTATTTAACACAGGAAATTATAAAATGATTATGTAAATAATAAGCCATGCATATTGAAAATGCACTTATATTTAGGTTCAGTGTCCTTCCTAAACAATATAGAATCCTGACTGTAAGAGTAAACCTGCACTTGAAGTCCTAGTCCTTTTAATGATGAACCTTGAACTTGAAAACTTCTTGATACATGGACTTCAGTTTGTTGTAATAACAAAAACACATTCATACTCTTTTAATTCAGGAAAATGTCTACTTTATTAACAGAAGGAAAATATTTCAAAGAAAATTTCATTTAATCATCCAGTTATAGATATTACAGCTCATAGTTGATGTTCTAGTATGGCTTGTTAGGTTAGTTTATTCATGTACTAATTTAACGACCTTGCATAATTAACAAGTTATTGGACCACCACGCATCACCCAGTACATGTAAGGCAGTTAGCTAGGACTGCAGCTGTGCTGAGAATGGCTTTGATGCCATTAAAAGGAAGGCTACAATCCAGTTTTTAGTTTGTTTAGGTGAACCCCAATCAGGAAACAACTTTGAAATTGCTCTCATTTTTCAAGCTACAGCAAACACTGATGCTGATATAAGGAGTTTGGAAAAATAATTAAGAATGCCGAACCATATCACACAAGTTTAGGGAGAGACTGGATAACTTCTTAGTCCCAGCATTTAGTAAAATGCCTGAGTTCTTTTGAAAAATGAGAAAATTATTCTCAACCCCAAAACAAAAATTAGAAGTACTCACTGAAGAATGGAAGACATACAAAAGAGTGATGTGGGGTCCTGTAAATAGGGCAAGAGCAGAGATTATGAATCAGTCACAGCACGACAGGGCTGTGTTCATGGGCTAATTATGTCTCATCCAAATTCACATGTTGAAGTCCTAGCTGTACCTCAGGACATGACTTGATTTTTGTTTAGCTCTTTTAAAGAGGTAACTTACATAAATAATAAAATGAGGGCAATCAATATGGCTGTTGTTCTTATAAGAAAAAGATATGAAGACATCAGTATGTGCTTGAGCACAGCAAGAAAAAAACAGGGTCACATGGAGCACAGTATCATTTTGCAAGTCAATGAGAGAACATCGAGTTAAACAACACTTGGCAACAGTGGGTCTGAGACTAGAAGAATACTTTACATATTTATATCAGCTAAGATGGCAGCCAGAAGATAGAGAATTAATTGGGAAAGAATGCTGCTTCGAGTAAACAGTTCATAACAATTGATCTTCTCAGGAAAATCAAAGTATGCAAATATTTGTTCTGTGCCTATTATGAATCTAATGTCAAAATCATAACATCACAGCATTTAGAGTGTTCTAAAATAACATTAGCTATTTGTTGTAGGTACATTAATGCAATAGTCCTGGGTCAAAACAAAAGTGTAGCATTATAATTAAAGAAAATAACTTATAAATTGGTCCATTAAGATAGTAAAAAATGTATAATACACATAACTCATAAATAGTCCATAGCCCATCCCTTATATTCTGAATAACAGTAGCAAATGATCTAAGAGAAAATTAAACAACCACTTGAACCAGGAGTTAAAAATTAATAGCATCTAAATATTTCCCAAACATGAAAAGTTAGTTCAATTCATAATTATCAAATATGACTTGGTAAAAAATAAAGATAGTAAAAAAAATAAAATAAAGATAGTCTACATGCATCAGGGTGACTGCACATGAACCATAGGAGGATAAGTCAACAGTGGAGTGCAATTTCATAAACTAACATTAATATAAGAGATATACAACTCGTAGAAAAGCTAATGAAAAATGGTCAACTACTGTTTGGTTTTAACATTGGTATAAAGGATACATTTTATAGAATTGAGGCATGCAAGACCTAGAAATGAACACAAATAGCTCATTTTGTTTTTTGTCTAATTTTTCACAAATATTTGACTTGAATGTCATGTATCAGTGGGAACCCATAGTCAACATAGCTTTAGGAACAGTCTTTGAATAGTCTACTTGTAAATTTATACATTGTAGATTTATGTACACTCCCCTGTGCCTAGTAATTCTCAGTGAATGAGAAAATAGCAAAGAAAGGACAGGAGGAGGAGTAAATAAAGAGTAAAACAAAGCTTTCAAGTCCAATAATAATGTAATCATTTAAATTGATATATTCATAAAAAGAGATACAATAAAAATTAAAAGGGATCAAATACATTTTTCATCCCAATAAGAAGATTTTACAGACTACATGTTTAAAAAGAGAACACAGATCACTGTAATGAAATCGAAATAAAAATCTTTATTTTTATTAATAGTTTTATATTATAGGTGATAGTCAGAATAATTATAATTTCTAAGAAGAATTATATTCAAACAAGTGTTCTACACTGACTCACACTGTCTTTCTGTTTAAAAGAAATTTATGTAAATGTATTTTCATAAATAGTATATTACACATCTATTCTCCATAAATCTTTTCAAAATTAGTTAACACTGAGACTTAAAAAAAACAATAAAATTAAGGGGGAGAAATAGAGGAAGACAGAGAGATTGAGAAGCAGGACAGACAGAGACAGACTGTGGACTTCCAGACATGGTGGTCCTGAATAAAAGAACGGAACTCTTGCAATGATGGCATTGCGGTAGCCTCTAAAGTAATTGCATTAAATTGGAGGGAAGCTGCCTTTAGTGCAATTATCACAAGGCTCATGGGCCAATGAAAAGACACTATTGAAAGCATAAGATGTTAGAAGAAATGAAAATGTGTATTTATTTCTTCATAACAATATGAAGTAGTTGAGAATTTAAAAATTCATAAAAACAAAACAAATAAAAATCAGAGAACTACCAAGTAAACTCAAGCAGTGGAAAGTCAAGGTCTAGGTGAGCTGCAAAGTAAACAGTATATTATTTGCAATAGCTAATGGAACATGAGAAAATATAATTTGTTTGTCCTTGATGTTGGCAACGTTCCTCTGTGATCAGCATTCTTGCCCTGACATTGCACCTTGCAGAAGCTGGTAAACTAGAGAATTAAATAACTTTTAGCTCTGATGTGTGTTTTTCAATGAAAAACATTTACATAGATTCATGCAAGTACTTATTACTGTTCAACCTTCCAAAAATGTCTTTTGGTAAATCAGAAAATTTACAATGACTTTTATCCATGATGAAAGGTAGAACAATTATTGAAAATATAGTGTGACAGAAATGTTTCTATATATATGTGTGTGTGAATATATGATGTATGTGTATATATACATATATTGAGCACATACTGTAAGTATGTATTTGTACACACACACACACACACACACACACACACACACACACACACACCCATATTCTAAGAATTAAGAAAGGATGCCTAAATAAGATTGTACAAGAAGTAGAAAGCTTGTCTCAAGTTTTTAAAATATTTAAATAGTTAAAAACTCCTTTGCTCCTTGTGCATGAAGAAACATTAGACAAATGGAGAGGTAACTTTGTTAGACACCAATCTGATTGCAAGAAACAAAAATGAAGGAAAATGCTGATATGTTATGAGTCAGCTCCATGTTTATAAATTTTCACCTGTGATTGTTGTGTTCTTGCCTTTGAATATTTTAAACCTCTAGTTCTGTAGGAGAGGAATCCATCGTCATGTCATAAATACTACATTTTCTCATCCATTTGAAATATGTTTTCAATTTTTAGTTATCTGCCTCCTCTTTGGTGGAAACTACTTAATAATAATATGCTTTCAAAGTCTATGTTTTTGAAACTACTTAATAATATGCTTTTCAAATAATATGTTTTCCATGCTGTTGCTTTTGAGCAACACATCTTTGGTGTGGGAGGTTCATCTGTCTGTGTGTTTCTTTTATTGGTTAATGAATAAAGAAACTGTCTTGGCCTGTGATAGGGCAAAAGAACAGAGCTTGATGGGGAAAACTAAACTGAATGCTGGGGGAAAGGAGGTGGAGTCAGAGAGACACCATGGAGCTGCCAGAGTCAGACATGCCAAAACTTTGCTGGTAAGCCAGTGCCATATGACGATACACAGATTAATAGAAATGGGTTAAATTCATATGTAAGAGTTAGCAAATAAGAAGCTCGAGCTAATGGGCCAAGCAGTACTTTAATTAATACAGTTTCTGTGTGATTATTTCGGGTCTAAACTAGCCGGGCGGCCGGGACAAACTAGCGGCTCACTCACCCCAAAGCATCTTAGCTCTCAGAGTAGGAATGAGGGGCACTTCTTCCCACTGTTGTAGAAAAGCAAGGACTCCTTAAGTTCATCTTCAAAATAACAAGATAGATATTTGTGATTTAGGGAGACATATCATGTTTTTCCTGATAGTGCTTTTTAAATATGTTTTGTCTCAATTAATCCTTTCTCTTCTACTCCTACCCAATAAAGGAGTTTGAATTAAACAGTCAAATAAATGCAGAGACCTGGCAGTTTGTTAATTCTTCTTTCAACCATATGTTTATTATTTGACTGTATTTCTGTTTCTGGCAGCTTTGATAATACTTTCCACTACATTTGCTCTTCTATCCCTGGGAGAGAACTTTAAACAATATAGAAAAGGAAAGCAAAGAGGGTGTGGTATTTAAAACACAACAAAAAGAATCTCCTCATTATACAGTGCTCCCTCCCACAAGTCTGGGGATGCCACCCATAATGCATTGATGACCTTCAGTCTCCTCTCCTGTGTTTCATTTATCAAATCATGCAGAAATAATTCCTCAATATATGTCCATTAGCTAAGTTGCTATTTAGACAAAACAGATATAATTTAGAGATGTAAGAATAAAACAGTAGATAGACCAGCTTTCCAAATGAATGCCTGTCTTATTCAAAGGATAAGACAAGATAATTGGCCAAAATAGATGTCTTCTTTAGGAGTACTTTCTTGGGGTATTGCTTCAAAGAAACATTGACAGTTTCTGCATGAAAAAGTGTTGTTTTTATTTCCACATGGATTTTACTTGAAATTTCCTTCACATGTCATTTGTTTCACACTTTGCAGAGGTAGCTTTTGGGGTCAAATCCAGTGTGATACTGATCAATCAATGGCATTTTCAACTAATGTTGTAAAGTAGCATTTTCAACTAATGTTGTAAGTACATTTCTGACACTTTTCCAGTTGCTTCCATTTTATATAAAACATCAAGCACTGGAGAACAGAATGCTCATTAAGTCTGCTATCAATCTTGGGTTAGGTACATTTAAAAGATGTTGAGAAAATTACATCTATAATGATGTAATCTCCCAATTTATGATTTCCAGCTTCCCTGTGGCACTGTTAGCTTTGACATATAAGCAGGGACTAAAACTTACATTGTCAAATGCTGTCTCATATGATAAGATTCTTAAAACTAAGGAAATCACATATCGTCTGGATTTTATAGACTTATATAGGACTGAATGAAAGATTTCAGCATTCATAATTAAAGAATATTTTATCAAAATTCCATTAAGCAGTCTCAAACTGAAACATACTGGTAAAACTTCTTATATCTAAAGACTTCATTAAAATTAAATGATGGGCATTTTAAGAAATTGTGTCATCCTAATTATTCATTGATTGAGCTTATTCATTCACAGCAAGTAGTTATAAGAATCTCTTTTGTCAGAATGCCTTAATTTGAATATTTACTCGATGATTT
Organism: Ondatra zibethicus; assembly: GCA_004026605.1. Lineage (NCBI taxonomy): Eukaryota > Metazoa > Chordata > Mammalia > Rodentia > Cricetidae > Ondatra > Ondatra zibethicus. The sequence goes on along the minus strand of PVIU01012719.1, from coordinate 30,907 downwards.
GCCAGAAATGTAACATAGAGTTTAGTTTTAATTTGTTGCTGGGAGATAAAAATGTGCCCATAAAATCAGTGGTATAAGTACTGAATAAGTAATAAGTAACTTTTTAAATTAATAAACCATGTGGTATGAGGTACATAAATATATGTTCTTATTCTTCAGTGATTCAGTCAGCAATCCATCATTAAGCTATGTGCCAGGAGAAAATTATTGTTAATCATTTGCAGTTTTTAAGAACTCCAGACACATTACTAGAGGAAAACATGATTGAGTTTTCAAGTAACTACTGTTTGTTAAGTGGTAATTGTTTATATGTTTTTTAAGTGCTTGAGATATACAAAGATAATCAGGATGCATTACGGCTAATGAGAAAACAGGACCATTTGTCATATTAGGTAAACAAAGAAAAATATTTCAAATGCCAAAAAAGAAATAAATTGACATCTTAAGTACTGTGCCTTATTTCTTTGCTTGCAGAGAAATATATATATATATATATATGTGTGTGTGTGTGTGTGTGTGTGTGTGTGTGTGTGTGTGTATGTGCACACACACATATATTTAATGAAAACATTCTACAACTTTCTGTCACATAATATTAAAGAATGTTGTAATCTTTAGTGTTGTTAAGAATATACATTTTTTCCAAGTAATAGTATCTCCTGATGTAGAGAACTAGTATGAGGAGTTTAGAACCTTCTTAGAATTGTATAGTGATCATACCTTTTGATACACAATGCCATTGCATGTTATCAATAGATTGCTATGTTAGGGAATTTTACCATGTTCTTTGTACTTATCAACAGCTCTCAAATTTCCACAACAAACACCTAATGGTTCTTTTCCAAGCTTCAGAATTAAGTACAGCCTAAATAAAACATCTTATGTATTATTTGAGCAACTATATGGGAACAGCTTCAATAAAATACCAAATTTAAGACGTGTCATAGCACAGAATGAATATAACATGGAATCAGAATGGAAGACTATTGGGAGGCTGTGGAAGTGAACCAAGAAGAGGTGCTAAGGTAGGATGAAGCAAAGAGAGGTCAAAGAGAAGATGGCTACTTTTCTATTGCTGTGAAGAGACACAATAATCAATGCGACTTATAAATGAAAGCATTAATTTGGGGCTTGTTTACATTTTCAAAGGGTTAGTCCACAACCATCATGATGGGAAGCACTATAGCTGGCAGGCGGAGAAACGTGCCTCACAGAATTTACGTCTGATCCATAAGCAAAAGGCGTAGGGAGAAGGGGTGGGCAGAAACAGGTGCCTATATCGTCTTTTGAAACCTCAAATCCCACCCTGAGTGACACACCTCTTCTAATAGCCCAAGCCTTCTAATCTTTCCTAACTATTTCAGTAGATAGAAACCAAACATTCAAATCTATCAGCCTATGTAGAACATTTTCATTCAAAGAGCCACAGAGGAGGATGTATAAGAACAAAGTGTAAAGATACACACACACATACACACACACATGAAAATACCATTTTAAAATCCATTGTTTTGCATAATAACTTAAAGACAACTTTTAATCTACTGAAGCAGATGCAGAGATCCACAGCTAAACATGGGTGGAACTCCTGGAGTTCAGTCAGAGAGAGAGAGGAGCAATATTATTAGCAAAGGGGCCAAGATCCTGATGAAGATACCCACAGAAGAAACTAATTCGAGCTAGTGGGAGCTCGCTGACCCCAGACTTATAGCTGGGAAACCAGGCATATGACCAAACTAGGCCCTTTGAATGTGAGTGACTGTAGCATGATTAATAAAAACCCAGAGACAGAAATTGGGGTTCAACCTGAAAGTCAGAAAAGCAAAACAGCTCTTACCTCTACCTCAGTTCAAAATGGTGATCCTGCCTCCAAGAATCTCAGAATGAGACTGTGTGTGAGAACTGTCTCCTCCTGTTTCTATTCCTGTCTAGTTCTGGGTTAAAGACGTGTATGAATACTGCCTGGTTTCTAGGGCAAACTGGCATGGCTACTGTGATTAAAGGTGTGTGTCACCACTGCCTGCTTGATAAGACTGATCAGTGGGGCTGTTTTACTCTCTGAAAGCTTTGTTTATTAAACACAAATGAAATATCACTATGGGTGACAGTTGTGTGACATGGGGAGTTTGTGGGGCCACTAACAGTGGAATCAATATTTATCCCTGGTGCATGATCTGGCTCTTTGGAACATATTCTCTACGGAGGGATACCTTGCTCAGCCTAAATAAAGGATTGAGGACCTTGATCCTGCCTCAAAAGATGTGACAATCCTTGTTGAGTCCCCATGGGATGCCTCACCCTCCCTGAGGTGTCGATGGGGGTGGAGTTGGGATGGAGAAGGTGGGAGGACAGGAGGGAGAGAGAACTGGGATTGGTATGTAAAATAATATTGTTTTAAAATAATAAATAAATAACTTTTAAAAGATCATTGATAAGGCAATTCTCTACAGTTAAAAACTTGCCTCCAAAGAAAGCCTGTACTCATAAGAAAGGAGACTATGTAAGATAAGACAATGTCTTTATTTATCAACAATTAAAAAGCCACACTGCCATTAGAGGCTAAAGTTTGGAGTAGCTTTTTAGCTGTTGAGTCTGGATTCCACCACAAACTTTGTTTTGACACTCACTTTGGCTCTGAGGACAGCCATGTTACTGCCACATCACTTTTTGCAAGCGCAACCCCCAAATCTGCTAAAGAATTGTGGATGTCACTGTCACCCTCTGCTGAGTCTGTCTGCTTCAGATGGGTCACTAATTGCACCACATCTAATGTGTTCTTCTCATCTAGTCCAAACTCACGTATTCTATAAAAATACTCTAGTTTGCGTCTCCAGGGCATTTAAAACACGTTTACCTGAGGAAAACTTCCAGCTTCATAGGTTTGTAATAACTTATCTCTTTATGATGATTATGAATATGGATTTATAAGTCACGGGTGATTGTTATGGTATCACTTTTGTTACTAATTAAATGTCTCTCAAGGACGTCTTGCTGGAATCTTGATCTCTTGTGTCAATGCTGTAAAAGAATGGAAAGCACTGAAAGGAAGAAAGCAGTTACGTCATTGAGCGATGGTAAGGAACTGATGCTCTTAGAGTGGGTGGATTCCCACGAGAGGATATTTTAATAGAATAGACAAACCTGATCCATACATCTCTTTCTATGTCGCCATGTGATCTCCCTGTGTTGAATGTGCATCAATCATAATTCCATCATTTTGTCACTCAGGTATAGGGACTGTTAATAGAGCTAGTCTATGTTCTTGAATCTCCAGGACAGTGAACTAAATACACCTCCCTTCTTCTTATCTTACCCTCACTCAGTTAGTTTGTTGTAGCCTCAGAAGGGAGACTAATTAAGACAACTTCTTATTTCTCAATACGACAGTCGGTCCAGTGATGCTGCAGTATATTACTAAACACAGCAGGAAAACTGGAGAACCAGAGGCATGCCATGCTCTTGCTGAGGAATCTTTAGGAAGAGACCTAATTGAGTCCTAGTGTTTTTATTTACAAAAGTGAGTAGGACATCCGGGCTTACATTGAACAGATCTAGCATAGCCAAGGTGGCAAGAACTCAAGATTTATAAATCTCTTCAGTTCTTTAATGCTGCAGATCTTGCCTTTTGCATTTTGTCTTCTCCATGGTATTTAGTCTTTGCAATTTACTTTGAAACTCAACCTTGTGGAAGTCAGTTTGTTCAAAAAAAAAAAAAAGCAAAAGGAAGCACTGCTCAGTAAAGTATGACAAAGGAACTACGAGAACATTTTGATGTATGATGTGAAACGTGGTCCCATTGCTAGCCATCTCAGGGAGGCAGGACTCAGTAGCTAGCGAGTGACAGCACCCATCAATCAGAAATGTTCTACATCAAATTGATCAGAAACATTAGCTGAGCAATGAGGAAAGAGGCAGAACATTAAACAAATTTAGTTTTTCTAGCCTTATTTCCTGCCTCCTACTGAAGGACAAATTACAAGTATCCTGAATAGTGAAAGAACATTAAGTTGTGCAGTTTCCTGTGAAGCCTCTTTTGTTCATAAAAGTCACAAGAGAAGTGTAGATCTTCCAAACCGGAAACACTTTCATACGCAAACCCAAGTGCTACCCTATCTAAACAGAGCACCTCTCTTCATTCACATATCTCTTTTGGCTTCCACTTTCGATGCTATTTTCTTGTGATTGAAACATTCAGCTAAAAGAAAGGAGGTTTTATTTTTCTACCAAAGATATTGAAAATTGATATAATTAGGATATAGAGGGAAATAATTTTGATTTGAGCTTCAGTTACCCTGAGTGTGAATACAAGTGCTTTCTTTCGCTACTTCACCTATGCTGCCTGGAGAAAATCTATTGTTTGGCAATTAAAAGTGAAGCCTACAGCTGTCTAAAAGTCACAAATAGAAACCCAGGTACTTCGTGTGTTCTCCTGTTTCTCCTCTAGCACTGCTTTCTACAGAAATTAACTTAGATTATTTGTAATATGGTCATGCTCTATTGGAAAATAAACTCGATGTGTTATTTTGTATTTTGAATGATAATGTTTAAAGAACTATGACCTGAGGTCTTAGTGCACCCTGTAATTACTTCATATATTTTACTCACTCCTGAGGTAAAATAGCTTCACTATATTCCATATTAGGAATTCTGTTTTTCTAAGCAAAACTAAATTATTCTATGCATCATACATTTCTCTGAACTATATGTCTGCCCTTAAGACCAATAGGAGTAAACATTCTGATGGGGCTGCCCAAAGGTTAATATGTCTAGGATTGAGGAATGCTGTTGCAGATTGATGGTGGATGAACTAGAAGACCTCTGGGGTCCTATGATTTCATGGTTGCAGAAGGGTGAAACTGACATCATTGTTATTAATAGAGAAGATGGCTAAAAACACCACTGTTCTTTAAGCAATACAGAGTGAAGAATTTCTTTGTTCAGCAAAACTGCTCTGTGCAATGTGGAATGGTTAAAAAGCATTACAGTGAGAGTCTGAAAATCTAGCTTCTATTCTTGCTGGTTCTCTAACTGGCAAAGCGACCTTAGCCAGCTCAATTAACCTCTCAGCATTTCTTTTCTTGCATATAAACAAGGGAACAATACCTACCTATTCTAACTTTCAGGATTGTTTTCCATTTCGACTGAGATAAAACATGTGAAAATGTTCGGGAATGAGTTGTACAGCATACAAATGGAAGTTAATAATCATTGCTAGGTCTGTTTATGACGCTTTTGCTTTCAGAGGCTGTCCTTGCTCAAAATGAGTCATTTCTCTTACTGCAATTACTGCAAACTGATTGTGTGTTCATCTTTTCTCCTGGCATTTTGCAGTCACACCTCATCCATGGTTGATGTCTTGCTTATGCTTCCACAGTTCTTCTGTTTACTGCTTATATGACTGCTCATTCACACTTGCCTGTTTGTTAGGAGCTGTTTAGGGGCTCTCTCTCTCTCTCTCTCTCTCTCTCTCTCTCTCTCTCTATATATATATATATATATATATATACTCTTTCTATATATATTCATATATATGTACATATAAACTTTCATTAGTATGTTGCACAACTCATTCCAAAAAACTTCCCCATGTTGTTCTACATTGTGTGTGTGTGGCATGTGTGTTTGTATGTATGTGCTCCATGGAATATGTTTCACATATCAAAAATGACTAGGATATAGAAACTGGTATTCTCTCCTGTCCATGTATTATGGTTTCAAACAACTTTCTTCTTGGCCACATGGTATTCTTACCCACAGAGTTTCATGTGGTTTACAAGTGCCAGCAATGAAATTAGATATGATTATTATAGTGATTCCATGTGTGGAACAGTCTCCCCCCTAAGATGATTTTATACTGCTTAAATTTTTCATACTTTCAAAGCCTTAAATTCAGCCTCCTTATCCATTTCTGTATCTCTAGCTGCTGCTCTGAAAACATATTGCTCATGGAATCAAAGCATCAGAATTTGACCATGTACCTTAGAATATGAAATTTTTATAACATTGACTGGAAGGAAGGGATGTTGCCAAGGGGACAAAAGTGTAACAGGCCATCGATAAGCAATTAGATATGAAGCCAAGTCTTCCAGAATCCACTTTGAATCCTGTCCATCCCAGCAAGGCCTCCTTGTGCCTCTCTCCAAGACAAAGCTATCTGGCTCCAATTAGGGTGGCCAGATCATGAAGAAAATATATCAGTAATTATGCTCAGCTTTGTGATGAAAATATCTGAAAAAAAAAACAACCCAAGAAAAGATGGTTTCATTTTTGATTTACAGTTCCACTTTTCCATCTTAAGAAGGGCACAGCAGCAGCAGTGTGAGGCTCCCGGACACACTGCAGCCAGGGTTAGGAAGCTGCAGCAGCAGTGTGAGGCTCCCGGACACACTGCAGCCGGGGTTAGGAAGCTGCAGCAGCAGTGTGAGGCTCCCGGACACACTGCAGCCAGGGTTAGGAAGCTGCAGTAGCAGTGTGAGGGACCAGGTCACACTGAAGCTAGGGTTAGGAAGCTGCAGCAGCGATGTGAGGGACCTGTTCACATTGCAAACATGGGTATGAGCTGCAGCAAAATGTGAGGCACCTGGTCCATGGCAGCCATGGTTAGGAAGCTGCAGCAGCAGTGTAGCAGTGCAAAGCTCCCAGTCACATTGCAGTCACAGTTAGGAAGAAGGGGTAAATGATGGCTATCAAGTTCACTCTTTCCAAACTTAGTTCCCAGTCTCTATGGAATGGTGCATCAAAAATTTAGGGCTGGTACTCACATCTCTATTAATTTAATTAGGAAAGTCCTTTACCAACATGTCTTTATGTATTATGACTAGGTGATTTTAGATTCTGCAGTTCTGGCGATCATTAATAACCATCATAGATGAAAGCAATGACGAAGCTGGACTAGAATCAAACATGACTAATAAAAGGCAACCAGGAGAGAGAAAATGAACCTGCTGTTGCCATTGGTCATTAGCTGATTCTCCTACCCAGGTTCTATACCTTATGCGGTTAACTGATGGCCATTCAGTCTAAACCTTTGCTCCATTTGGTCAGCAACACATACCACCAGGGGCAACACAGAGAATGTTGTTGTGTACTATGGCTAAAACAGTGCTATGGAATGGATGCTGGGCTCTGTGGGATTCTTATTTTCCAACTTCATTTGAAAGACAGGGAAATTACCTTATGCTGAAGTTGTCGCAGACCAAGTTGCTGATGCTGTGATTTTCACTGGCTCTGATTTCATAGTAATTTTTCCATAGAGCTTGTTGGTGTTTTGTGGATTTGTGGGAGAAAAAATAGATACATTCACAAGTGCATGGGTGCACACACACACACACATGCACACACACTCATACAGAGACAAATGTATTGCACACACATGTATGAACTCACACCCTGAAGATTTCAATAAATCTGCAACTTCATTTGAAGATGAACTGATTTTTGTATATGCCTTGTAAACAATGTGAGGCAGAAATGATTTTAAACTGAAGGTACTGAAAATCTCTCAAGACTTCCCATTTAATAGCACATGTGGAAACTGTCTTCCTCATCTCTTGACTATAGGAAGCTTGTTGTTTCGACTCCCCACCTCTCTTCTCTTGGCCATGCTCTGCACTATTTTGTATGAGATGTGTTCCATTTGTCAGTGAAGTCTAGAAGGAAATTCACAAAAAAATAATCTTCCTACCTTTCTCCCTTAGAACTGGACCTACCACCAAAGGCCATTATACTTAGCAGAGATGTTTTTTTAAATGTTTTTCCAATTAAAAGTATTGTAAACAGATATTTAAAAATATAAAGCATACACATGTTTTGCAGCCCTTACTGATGTTTCTATACATGAAACTTGATCATTTATAACTGTTATTTTAAAATTAGATTACACATATTATATATCCCAATGTTAGCCATTTATTTATAGTGAAAATATTCCTACAAAATATATTCCTGCAGATACTACAGTAATGTGTTTATACCCTCCATATACAGTATCCCTGCCAAACAAAAGCACACTGGAACTTCTCACCATCACAATATTTCAAAAATGTAGTGCCCATCGATCAAGAAAATTGCTCAATTATTATTTTAGAGATCTCTGTGAGTGAATCTTTCCATGTTATCATGTTGGATACTATAGCTAACCAGAAAGGCTTAGTGGCATCCATAATGAGGGCGGGGCTCATCCATTCACTTGGTGGCCTTAATAGCAGAGTGAACTTCTAGTAAGGAGATTTCTGTGAGAAGATGAACTTCGTAATTGAATTACAACATCTTTATCTTTCCCTAGTGTTTCCACCCTGATGTTTACCTTGTAGAATTTGGATTGCCTAGCTTCTGTAAAAAAAAACAATGGCAGCTCTTTAGAATGTCAATACATAAATGACATATATATTTCTTGTTATGCTCTTTTGTATATTAGTGCTTATAATTCTAGACAGTTTTGGTTTTTCCTTTCTTGATAATAGGAGAGGGGACTTTGTCCTCCACATATGTGTCCTTCTTGGAGCTTCTCTGCTCTTTGGCCAATGTGGGATTCCCTCTGTATGCTGTGAATACCATTGGTTTATAAAGAAGCTGTTTTGGGCCTCTGATAGGGTAGAGCAGATCTAGGTGAGGAAAACTAAACTGAATGCTGGGAGAAAGAAGGCAGAGTTAGCGAGATGCCATGTAGCCCTGCCAAAGATAGATGCTCAGGACAGAAATTTATCCAGTAAGCCACAGCCTCGAGGTGATACACTGATTAATGGAACTGGGTTAATTTAAGATATGAGTTAGCCAGAAATACACTTAAGCTATTGGCCAAACAATATTGCAAATAATCTGGTTTCTGTGTGATTATTTCAGGGTTGAGCAGCTGGGAACAAAAAAGCTGCCATCCTGCAACAAATTGGCACCAACATGGCCAACTAAAATCCACTTAAACCCCGAGAGAGTTTGGGAAGGAATTATAAGCAAAACAAAACAAAACAAAAGACTGAGTTAAGCACAACTTGATGGCATGGCTCCTTTAAGAGAAGTTTTCCTGATTCAGCGGTAGCAGAAAAAAAAGCTGCGCAGTTTTGAAATGGTGGCTTCCTGGGCTGTGCTGTCAGTACATCACATGCTATGGAGAATGTAATGGTGTTTGTGAGCATAGTACTACACTAACTTAATGGCAACATAGACATACTGTGTGCATGAAAATGAGGCTGTGAGCATGGCTTATTCTAAACAAACCCCTTCCCCTGGCATATTGGACTGGGCAGAGCCAAAAGACAAAGCAGCCTTAGTTGCTGCTTAGCATTTTAAGAAGCATTCCTGGGCAGAAAAGAATTACAGATATACAATAGGACAGATGCAGACATAAAAAGACCTCTAAATGAGACACAGTATGTTTAAAAAAATGTATATGTAGGCTTGGAAGAGAGAAGAAAAAGAGTAAAGGGAAAGCAAATGTAATTGCAAAGAGTATAGACAGTCAAAAATTAAGGGAGTAAAGATAATAAAATAAATATTAAACTTGTAGAAAAAAGTAATTGAGTAAGAAAATAAACCATGTAAAGATGGAATATACACAGAGTGTCTGGATTATGTATACTAATGTTTTATTCTTTGAATTTTTTGACTGCAGAGAGATATTTGATACTGGGGACTGCTAAGCTAAGCTAACTTCAAAGGTATCTTGATTTCAAAATATAGGTCTAAGGATTTGTTGCTTTGGAAAAGAGGTTCATCTTTTGTTTCTGTAGAAGAGGAGAACCTGTGGATTTCTTCCAGGCTAATGTGGTTTGATGCACCAAAACCACCTGAAAGGTCCTTGTGAACACCCCTAAAAATACTTTGCTCAACACAAAGCAAGAAACAGCTTGCAGAATACTATACCCAAATACCCTAAATTATTATTTATAAATATTTGTTTATGTTTACATGGGGATATGCAACAGAGATTTGCATTGGTATGGATCTTGCTCTATTGATACAATCTATTGATTAGGTCAATCTTGATATATATATATATATATGTATATATATACACACACACAAACACACATATATATTTCTCCTCTTGATTAAGGTATTGTGTTTGTGCAGCTCATTTAAAATGTAATGTATAATTAAGAAATATAGGTTAATAGAACATCTATAATACTCAAGTTTGTAGTCATGTTAGTTAGGTTTTCTTAATGTATAGAGCTATATTTCAGTTAGATAGGTATTCTTCAAATCTTTCAGAGACCTTCAAATATATGGCATTTAAGATATTTTAAAAACTTAGTACTTTTCATGGCAATGAAGCACATCTGCTCCTGGCAGCACCAATTACTTCAAAAGGAAGGTGGGCAGGTGTAGGAGGTCCTTTCGTATTTGTGTTGCTTTCATTGGTTGAATAAAGAGACTGCCTTGGCCTTTTGATAGGGCAGCCCTTAGGTGGGCAGAGTAGACAGAACAGAATGCTGGGAAGGAGGGAAGTGTGGCAGACACCATGAATGTCTGGCCTGAGATGGACATAGGTTAGGAATCTTTCCCGGTAAGCCATGACCTCGTGGTGACATACAGATTATTAGAAATGGGTTAAATGAATATGTAAGAGTTAGCCAAGAAAAATGTTAGAACTAATGGTCCAGGCAGTGTTTTAAATGAATATAGTTTCTGTGTAATTATTTTGGGGGTTAAGCTAGACAGGCAGCCTAGAGCCTGGCAGGGGGGAACAAAGGGGCCCCACGTTGCTTCTTACAACAATGGGCATCAAAGAGGTTCCTTATGGAGTTGGTTAGCTATTTGGTCAAGAAACTGCTTTTGCCTGGACTGCTTAATGCTATGCTGAATGTACTCGACATGCAGAACCCACAAAGAAAAGACTGCTGAACTTGCCTAAAGGTGAGATAAAACTTCAGGGTTCCTGCTTCATGAAAGAGTCTGCTAGAAAGACATTCTGTAGGACACAGAAAAATGTGACTGGTAAACCATTTCAATATAGGTGGAACTGTCTTTGAAATTTCCTGCTTTGTGGAAAAATCTGCTAGATACTATGGGGCTATGGGCTGAAGATTTGATGCCCCAATGACCAACTTTGGGTGACTGTCCAGACAGCGAGATGTCTCTGTCAATTTTAGAACTTTTGAAGTTGCTTACTTCCTGTTTACATAGGTAGTATCCTTCTGGATTTTTTTATGGAGCTGAAGAATAGTTAGTTATAATTTTTCTTATTTATGATAAAATATAAGGTTGATATAAATATTGTAACTATAATTATTACTTGATATCTGTTTTGTTCTATGTAATTTTACTATGTTAAAGTTAAAATCTTCCATTTTATTTAGACAGAAAAGGGGAGGTGATGTTTGATTCCCCGCTGTATGCTGTGAATACCATTGGTTCATAAGGAAGTTGTCTTGGGTCTCTGATAGGGTAGAGTAAAGCTAGGCAGGGAAAACTAAACTGAATGCTAGGAGAAAGAAGGAGGAGAAAATAGAAGACATGTAGCCCTTTAGGAAACAGATGCAGCAGCCTTGTGAATGGACATGGGTTAATTTAAAATATGAGTTTGCCAGAAATACACTTAAGCTTTTGGCCAAATAGTATTGCAAATAATCTGGTTCTGTGTGATTATTTCTGGGCTGAGAAGCCAGGAACAAACAAGTGGCCCTCCCATAACATTTGACTATTTTATGACACTCCAGACCACCATCCTCATGGTATTCAGCTACATCACTAGACACATCATTAACTCCATCCCCTTCCTCTGCCTCCTCCCTTAATGGGCATCCAAGCCTGTAGTGAGAAAAAAGCCTATGATTTGCACTGAAGGACACTGTGTTATTTTCTAAAGTTATGAATCCAGTAGTCATTGTCTCCCCTTAGTTTTTGTCAGGGTTCTCTAAGGATGTTTGATTCTAGGCCACAAAAGTAAACTTGGAAGATGACCATAGAATTCTAAATCATTCTTTGCTTTGGTGAGATCTTTCTCTGAAAACACATCTTCCCAGATTTGGAAGTGTGTGTCAGGATGGAGATAGCCTAAATGAGCACTGAATAAAGATATATATATATAATGATTATATATAAAGATTATATATTATATATAAAGATTATATATTATATAAAGATTATATATATTATATATAAAGATTATATATTATATATAAGAGAGTTTATATATATGCATATATATATGCTTTTTGTCCTTTCTGTAGTATATCTCTATTGTTCATGTCAAGACACACATACACACACACATTATTATAGTTTTCAATGTACAATTTATATTTTATTTTTTCTGTTGCCACATGGATGTAGTAGACATTAATTTGATTTTAACCTTCTTCAGTAAGAGGGTCTATCATGGTAAGTTTTACTGACATATACCTGTTCTTTCATCTTGCATTATTATTTTGTTACAAGGATTCCAATAATGAGCAAATCTTAAGATAGACCATCTGAGTGGACGATCATCCCTTACTTCAGCAGAGACAAATATAATGACTTCATAACTGCTATAGTAGGTGATATAGACATCAGGAAGGAAATGCTTTGCTTTAAATAAATATTTTATATCATGGACATAACAAGGAACTACCTTAAGAGATGAGGCAGCTCAATATTAAGACACTGTAGATGTGTCTCTTCATGGTGGGGCCATGCCTCAGGTGGCAGCCTCTTTGCCTTTACTGTTTCCAGTCATCTCTTCTACAAATGACAAACATGCTTCCTATAATGAGAAATGAGTTGCTCCCAAGTCTAACCTCTCCACCACTGTTTCGTTTCTCCACTCCTCATCCCGTGAAGCACAATCATCTCATTTATGTATTTACGTTAGAGCTCTGGGTGCTTTAGACCCCTTTCTCAAATTGTCTCCTGTTCTGAAAAACTCCACAATTTCTTTCCTTTCCTCATCCTTACTAACTGTCAAATAGGATACCATCTTAGATTTGTACTGTGCTACTGTTTTGATAATTTTCAGTAACTTTACTTTTAGAGCCATTTAGCTTTGCAACACAATTACGAAGAAAGGACAGTATTGTAAGAAGCTGCTAGTTCATTTCCCAACCGCCCAACAGCTCAGACCCAAAATAAACACACAGAAATTTTATTATTTGCAATACTGTTTGACCAATAGCTTAAGTGTATTTTTGGCTACTTTGTATATTTTAAATTAACCCATCTTAATTAATCTGTATATCATCACATGGCTGTGGCTTACTGGCAAGCTCACCTGTTTGCAGCAGCTATATGGAGTCTCTTCGACACCACCTTCTTTCTCCCAGAATTCAGTTTAGTTCTCCTGTCCTATCTCTATTCTGCTCTGTGTAGGCCCAAGACAGTTTCTTTACTAACCAATGGTATTCACAGCACACAGACGGGAATCCCACATCAGCACAGAATATCTCTATGTGCTCCATTTTGCCAAACATATACTCAGCTTCCTTTTTATCAGCACCCCAGACCAAAGTGTTATTAGAATAGATAGCTCTTCACTGATGCATCAGTATCATCCCAGGTCTAAAATTTATATTAAAACTGTTGCTGTTTTGTCCATGGTTTTGACAAATATGAAGTAATAGCTGGACACAATTGGGTGTCAAAACCATAGTTTCACTGTCTTAAAAATCATTTTGCCTGCCAATTCATTATTTTGCCTTACACTGTCTATTTATTCAATAGCTTTTTCAACGTTATGGTCATGCACTGAGAGTGCATGTACCTTTTAAATAGGCTCCTACGTTTTCTGTAAGAATATTAATCTTTCTGATGGGCATTTTAATCAGAATTTAATCACTAATGCTATTTTCATTGCTCCCAGTGTAAAACATATTAGTGATGTAAAAGTTCTTGACAGATTTGTGTTTGCTTCTGTTCCTTTATCTCATGTTACTTAGTGCATCTCATTTCCCTGCAAGACTTAAGTGTTTATAGCCCATTCAGTGAACTCTACTGTGTCTTGATGATGGCTATTTCATGGTTCTTTTTTTCCCCTCCTTACTAGGAGTGCACTCATCCCTCCCTAAAACTAGACACATTGAAACTATTTCTTAAATTTCAACTAAGAAATCCATTCACCCAGAGAATTCCAAAGAATTCTAAAACATGAGTTCATATACAGCATCTGGCTTTCTGTCTCTTCACCATAGCACCAGACCATTCTGCTGAAAACATTTGCTGTGTCCTACATTAGTCAACAAGTTTCTTAGAGGCCACCATTTCTCTAGTACCAAAGACAAACTATCTCTGGATTTCTGCATTGATCAATTACATTTTTATTTGAGGGAATTCAATGGGCTATTAGTATAAAATACATTATTTTGATCACTTTCCCAACAAAATCAAGATAAATATTATTAAGTCATCTTTATATCTCAATGTTATCTAACACTCAAGAAAAATTCTGAATTAGAACTTGATGTCCAGCCTACATTACTTCATTACTACAAAACAGAGACTTCTCAGTAAATGGACATAGAGTTGTAAAAGTATTTCTTTTCTTTACTTTTTAGTGACTCATTTTATAGGTAGTCTTAGCATGGTTTCAATCCAAGTGAGAAAATGTGCTTAAATTATAAAGTTACTTATTTTCATATGTTAGTTTTAGAAGTAAACAGATGATGATTGTAAATCTAGGACATAAGGAGATAAAATAACTGAAATAGCCAAGTGACGTTTCCTGGAAATATTGCTAAAATTTAGCAGCATGCTTTCTTAGTTCACTGAGATGCTTAATTGCTGAATGTTCTTTCCTTGGACACTAGAATCTTCTTTGTGACTAAGGAATGTTTCCTTACAGTAGTGGAATCTTGATAATTTGCTTCTACGTGATATGCTAATTATCACTATAAGTTTAGATAATATCTTTTTTTAAAAAAATGTAGTTTGCCATAATATTTGTCATGTAAGGAATGTGAACAAATGATTTTACCCCCAAATACCCAAAGGAAATGTTCCTTTTGACCTTTAGAAATAAAAATAAAATAAACAAAGAATAAAACAAAACAAAAACATATCAGTACTCAAAGGGATTTTTTAAAAAAGCTTTAGGAAGAAGCTGTTTAAGACTGCCTGTCCTCCAAATGTGCTTGGCTCGACAGCTTTCCTCCTCCTTTGGGATACCTCCCTCCATGTCTTAAGTTCCATGAACTCTGCTAGGGGAAAGCTAGATTGCTCTTTATTGCCTATGTGATCCTGACCACATTTCTAATATACTCAAGCCTTGTTTTTTCTTAAATGATTTTTAACATTTTGAGAGAAAATTAAAAACATGTTTAATTTGTTTGAGAATTTCATATAACATATTTTCATCATATATATCTGTCCGTCACCAAATCTTGTCAGATACAACCTTCTTTCTCTCTAACCTACCCAATTTTGCGTTTTCTTAAAAAAAAAACATGAAGGTCAATTTGTGCTGCCCCAGTTTTTGGGATATGTGACCTTTCACTGGAGCATGGTTAACTTTACTGGGGGCTACACTCCTAGAAAACGTGACTCTCCCTCTCCCTGTAGCTAACATTTGGCAGTAGCTCTTTCACTAGGCTGAGGACTTCATGTCTTCCTCTCTTTTGTGTGCTGGTGTTTAGTCTGGTTTGTGCCACAAAGGTCATGTGCATGCTGTCACAGCTGTGGTGTGACTTCATGTGTGTGACTTCATGTGTATGACTTCATGTGTGTGACTTCATGTGTATGACTTCATGTGTGTGACTTCATGGGTATGACTTCATGGGTATGACTTCATGTGTGTGACTTCCCTGTTGTGTTTATAAAACATTCTTCCTGCAGTCAGTCACCACCTCTGGCTTTTCCACTTCTTCCATCTCCATTTTCCGTTGTTCCTCTAACCCTGCAGTAATCTATGTTAAACAGACCTGAAGCATGTGGGTAGTGTTTTCTCTCATTTTTGGTCACTCTTAAAATAGAGGGTTTGTATCTAATAAGACACATTCTGCTCCATGTAACCATAGAGACCAGATCTGGAGTATACAATGAGCTTTCGAATTCGTAAGATTTGAAAGAATAATGGGGAATATATATTACATATGGAGAATGAATTTATGTACATACATATACATATATATACACTTTTGATTTTATTTTTGCTACAGCATATTCAGGAGTAAGCTTTATGTACCTGATAAATTAAAAAGATAGATTTTTTTCTTTCTACTCTGTAAAGATAGTTTCAATCCAAACAAATATGGGAGAACATAATAGAATATTTTGTTGACAAAAACTTAAATGAATATGTAAGATACTTTTTGGTAGTTATATGATGATGCATTATATAAGATGGTTTGAGTTTAATACTCTAATTAATAATTCACCTTTGTGAAAGGAGTAGCAAAAATTACTGTAACTTGAAATGCGCTATTTTATATAAGAAATAGTGATTCTGAAATAATTAAGAATTGTTGTAAACTATTATTTGTATCTTCAATCTGTTCTGTTCTTGAACAAACCAAATATTTGAATTATTATGTTTTTAATTAACAAAATAAACATCATAATAAACCTCAAGGAGTAGTTTTTTGTTATATTTTTGTTCATTTTATTATATTGAAATATTTTGCATATATTTATTGTGTATGAACACCTGTGGAGGACACAGGTGAAATTTAAGGAGTCTGTTATCCTCTACAGTGTGGGTTTAGGGATTGAACTCATACAATCTGTCTTACCAGCCTTCATTTTCACCTGTTAAACCATCTTATAGGTACACATATGTGATGCTCTTAAGCAGAGTAATGTCTATTTGACTGAAATCAAATATAAATCTATCAGTTCTGTTCTGGTCATATTAGCTTTGACTAATTTTCTCTCTTTTCCTGAAGATTTTCATTTCATTTCTGAGATAAACTTTGTTCTTCCTCATACTTCATCCTTCAGTTTTATGTAAATGTAGTCCTTCTATTTTCAATGTTCAGCCCCAGGGAAATGAAATCAACTTCTCAAATATTCCATGATCATCATTTCTAATAAACAATGCATATTTCATATGATTGATCATTTGCCATTAATAAAATGCTCCAGAAAAGTACATTCCCTTTTATTCATTGCTCTGTTCCATTTCCCAGTCCCATCATTACTGATAATCTACTGTCTGTACAGTGATGTCATTGCACAGTGTATAGAGATAGGAATTAAGCATCTAATCTTACAATCTCACAATCTAAATAAAAAACATAAATAAATAAAATGTTGAAGGGTAATATTTATTCTAGGACTAATAATATTGGTGTCCATTAGCCAGAATTTCAAAAGACTAGAACTAAAGTTCCTCTGGGACATCTTTGGCAAAAGGTAGAAAATTTACCAATATCTTTTAAAGTAGCCATATAAAACTAGTCATTGTTACCATAATGTTAAAAATGTGCTTCTCTTCACAACTGGATATGCTGTCAATCTTTCTCCCTTCAGTCTAGAAATATTCAAGAACAACCTGTATAAATGAAATACTGTATAGAAGAGAATAATGACTAAGTAAAGTATTTATTTAAAATGCATAATTGTAATTATCAACTTAAAGAATAATTTTACATTGTATGCTTCAATGTGTGTTTGTGTGTGTGTTAAATTTGTTTGGTGGTTATCCTCATGGCCAACTCAATTTTGTTTTATATTTTTAGGAATACATAGAAGATTAGTATAATGCATTTCCTGGTTCATTTGGGCATAGTTCAGATACAAATGGAATAGAACTTGAGTGTCCTGACCAGGGTGTGAGGGCCTCTAAGGATTCAGAGTTCAGTGCTATTATTGGGGAGTGGAAATATAAGGGCTTGCCATAAAAGAGCTATGTTTCTAGTGTTCTGTACTTGGGTACCATTGTTCTGTTTTGGTTCCTTCTGGCTTTCCACATTTTTGTTATTCTTGGTTACATGGTATGAAATACTCTGTTCTACACATCCTTCCTGTCATAAAGTACTGACATGTCTGGAAATGTGATCCAAAAAATTCTTCTATTATTAAGTTGTTTCTATAGTGTATTTTGTCACAACAATTAGAAAAATAGTAGATAAAAGAAGTCTCAATAGAGGAATCTAAAATGGGTGAAAGACGCTTAAGGCAGTGTTCAACATCCTTAGTCATCAGAGAAATGTAAAGCAAAACAACTCTGAGATTCTGTCTTATACTTGAAAGAATGGCCAAGATCAAAAACACTGATGACAACTTATGCTGGAGAGGTTGTGGGGTAAAGGGAACACTCCTGCATTGCTGGTGGGAATGCAAACTGGTACAGTCCCTTTGGATGTCAGTGTGGTGATTTCTCAAAAATTTAGAAAATGACATTCCTCAAGACCCAGTAACACCACTTTTGGGTATATATCCAAAGGATGCTCCATCATGCCACAAGGACATGTGCTTTACTTTGTTCATAGCAGCATTGTTTGTCATAGCCAGAATCTAGAAACAACCTAAGTGCCCCCAACTGAAGAATGGATAAGGAAAATGTGGTACATTTACACAACATCTTGAATTTTGCCAGAAAATGGAGGGAGCTAGAAAACATCATTTTGAGTGAAGTAACCCAGACCCAGATAGACAATTATCACGTGTTCTCACTCATAACTGGTTTTTAAACATAAAGCGAAGAAAACCAGACCACAAATCACAATTGCAGAGAACCTAGACAACAATGAGGACTCTAAGAGAAACATACATAGATCTAATCTACAAGGGAAGTAGAAAAAGACAAGATCTCCTGAGTAAATTGGGAGCATGGGGACCTTGGGAGAGGATGGAAGGGGAGGGGAGAGGCAGGGAGAGGAGCAGAGAAAAATGTAGAGCTCACTAAAAAAATATAAAAGAAAAAAGAAGAACTTACAATGCCACAACATCAAATCTATCTTCTTTTTCTTTTTAATTTTGTAATCATGTTTATGTTCAGAAAACTTGGCAGTGACATTAACCCAGTTTAGTGACAAATTATTTGTTATTTGCCTTTTCCAGCTTGGCATTGTGAGCCACAGATTTAGGACCCAGGACGTTGCCTCCCCAGTGGCGAAAGACCTTATCGTGTCTGTAGTCATTGGTCCTAACAGCTTCCACCAGTTTAGTCAGAGCACCCTTGTCTTCTGAGTCAACCTGTGCAAAGGCAACAGTGATGCATGTCTTCCTGTGGACCATCCACCGCAGGCTGGTCTTTCCTTTGATGATGCAGTAGGGGAGCTCTATCTTTCCACTCAAGGCAGGCAGGAAGATCACCAACTCATTGGAGTCTACATCATGGGCAATCACCACCAGCTGAGCCTTCTTGTTCTCCACCAAGGTGGTGACTGTATTGACTCTTGTTCAAAGGACAGGTGGTCTCTTAGTTGGAACATCCCCTTTGCCTGCAGCTTTCTTCTCAGAAGCCTTTGCTTCTGCTTTGTCTCTGGCCTATACCTGCAGCTGGGTAGCTCTTCGTGGATCCAGGGCCGGGCAGAACTGGTAAATGGCAGGACGTGCTTGGAGTCACTTATAGATATCCCTTTGCTACTGCAGCCTAATGTACTGGGGCCATTTGCCCAGACGCATGAGATCGCATTGAAGCTGGATGTTCTGGCCGATGCTGAAGTTCTTAGGCCTTTTCTCAAACAAAGAATTTATTAACTTTATAATTTTCAGTTTCTTCATGATGGCAGAGGATGGAGACACCTTCATCCCCTTTGCCTTCTTTCCCTTGGACATTTTGATTGACTAGTGGTGAGAGCTCTTCTATCTTCTTAATTAAGAAATACGTCTCATCGTTTCCTTGATTGAAAAAATAATTACAGCCAGATAAGCTCCTTCTCTGCAGACTGACGACATCCCTCAGAGCCCTCGTAACTTGCCCCCAACAGGTACTCTTTCACAACACCCCGGCCTGCACCTACCTCGAAAATCCCCTGCTCCCCAAGAGGCCAAGCTGGCACCCAGAGTCCCAGATAAGCACCCTGCCCAATGACAATCAGCACTCCCTCAGTGTCTACCTAGCCTGTGCCCAAACACCCCTCCTCCCCTTGCCACTGTATCTGGGCCCATATCTCTGGTAGAAACCCCTGTTCTGTCAGAGATCATACTGGTGGCCAGAATTACAGGTGTGCTGGATGCTAGTGGACCTCCACTACTTTCTTAGTGTTTGCCCAGCTCACCCGCAACCCACCTCTCCCCTCCTTGTTTCCTTACTGTGACTTCCAACTACAACAGAGGCAGCATGCTTGATCAGAAGACATTTTTGTTACCACTACCACAGGTTGCCCACCCACTGCAGTTCTGTTCCCACTCAGTGCCGACCCAATGTATCCTTGTGACTCTGTTTCCTCCTAGGGATCCTCAACAGCATTGGTATGAGGGAGAAGGGAGACTGTGATCATGTCCTGAGACAGCCCTCCCAGAGAAAGACACCAATGAATTGTCTAGACTTTATTCTAGAGTATAATGAACACAAGGGTTAGGGAGCCAGGAGATAAACACTAATTTGCAATAAATGGCATAAGGCTCCTAGCATAAGTCTTAGTTATGATTTGTGTAACAAGGGAGCCTTCTAGCAGGCATCTGTGCCAAGGGTCAAACTAAAGATAAACCAATTCTGACTTAGAGATAGCTGTCAGATAAGGTCAGTCCTCCAGGCCCAAGGTCATTCTCCAGATAAGGCTAGAAGGAGAGTAGTACTTTCTCTGTGGAAGGAGGGAGTCTTCATGTTTCTGAGCTTTTGGATAAAACAGCCAGGTCATGATAGACTGCAACTTATGATTAGCCAACAAGGCCTTCTAACTTATCCCTAATTGTCCCACCCCTCCCAATCATCATATCCTTGCCCCACTCATCAGAGAACCCCAGCTGGATCAGAAGTCACATTGGGAACCAGAAACCCAGACCCCAACTTTGAAAGAGACCCTCTACTCAACAACAGACCATTCCAGCAAGAAGACCAGAGAAGAACAGAAACCAAGGGAGAAGGAAAAAGTCCATCTAATAAAGACAAACTCAGAAATAGCAGCTAGACCTGTAATAGATCCCAGCAGAAGAACAAAGTCAACAAAAGTCATTGCACTATGTCACCAATGGAGTTCAGTTCTCCTACTACAGAAAATCCTAAATATTTCAACACAACTGAAGCACAAGGAAATACCTTAAAACCAATTTTATGAAGATGATAGAGTTCATAAAAGATGAAATGAATAAATTCCTTAAGAAAATCAAGAAAAAATATTTGAAAGAAATGAATAAAACTGTTCAAGACCTGAAAATAGAAAAAGAAGCAATGAGGAAAGCACAAACTGAGGGAATCCTGGAGATTGAAAATCTACGTAATCAATCAGGCACTATAGACATGATCATCATCAAGAGAATACAAGAGATGTCATGAAGATGCAATCAAAGATCAAAGAAACTGAAATCTGTAAAAGTTCTGACACAAAACATTCAGAAAATCTGGGACACTATACAAAAAAAAAGAAAGAAAGAAAAGGAAAGAAAAAAACCAGACCTAATAATCATAGGACTAGAAGAAGGTGAAGAATCACAGCTAAAGGGCCTAGAACATACATTTACCAAAATCTTGGAAGAAAGTTTTCCTAAACTAAAGAAGGAAATACATATAAAGGTGCAGGATGCTCATAGAACATAAAATAGATTTGACCATAAAAGAAAGTTCCCTTGCCACATAATAATCAAAACACTAAACATATAGAATGAATAAAGATGATTAAAAGCTGTAAGAGATTGGTGTGGGAAGTCCTTCTGTTCATGTGTTGCTTTTATTGGTTAATGAATAAAGTTGTTTTGGCCAATGGCTCTGCAGAATAAATCAAGGCAGGAATTCCAAGTAGATAGAAGAGGAGAGAGTAGGCAGAGTTAAGAAGCCATGGAGCTACCACAGAAGACAGATGCTGGACAGAACTTACTGGTAGGCCATAACCACATGGAATACACAGATTAATAGAATTGGGTTAATTTAAGATATAAGGGCTAGCTAGCAATATGCTTAAGCTGTTGGCCAAACAGTATTGCAAATCATGTAGTCTCTATGTGATTATTTCAGGTCTGGGCAATGAACAAGCAGCATCTGCCTATAAGAGATAAAGGCCAAGTAACATATAAAGGTAGACATATTAGGATTACACCTAACATCTCAGTGACTCTAAAAGGAAGAGGGACTGGACAGATGTCATGCAGACTCTAAGAGACTAGAGATGGCAGCTAAGCAAAATTTTCACTCACCATAGATTGACAAAACAAGTTGTTTTATGATAAAGCCATATTTTAAAAAAAATCTATCCATAAATCTAGTCCTACAGAAAGCAGTAGAAGGAAAACTCCAACCTAAGGAGATTAAAACACATATGAAAACACAGGGAATAAATAATCTCAGACCAGCAAAACAATAAGAAGGTAAACACACACAAGTGTTTCTCTCTCTCTCTCTCTCTCTCTCTCTCTCTCCCTCTCTCTCTCTCTGTCTGTCTGTCTGTCTCTCTCCTCCCTCTTTCCTACCACTACCACCAACAAAATAACAGGAATTAACAATAATAAATAACAATAACCATTCCTAGAAAAAAAGATACAGAGTAACAGAGTGGACACAAACACACAGATCCATCTTTCTGCAGTATACAAGACACACATTTCAACATCAAAGATAGACATTACATCATAGTAAAGTGTTGGTAAAGATTTCTAAGCTAATGAATGTAAGAATCAAGTTGGTGTAGTCATTCTAAAGTCTGACAAAGATAGACTTCAAACCAAGATTAATCAAAAGAGACAGGGAAGGATACTTCCTGCTCATCAAAGGAAAGATTCAATGATACGATCTTTCAAATCTTAACATCTACTTTCCAAAGAAAAGGGCAGCCACATTACCAAATAATAAATCATCAACCCTCACTCATTGATCATGAGAGACTTCAGTAACCCACTCTTAACAAGAGACAGGTCATTCAGACAAAAACGAAACAGAAATACTGGAGCTAACAGACATTATAAACCAAATGGAGCTAACATATCTACAGAATGTTTCATCTAAACACCAAGGGATACACTTTCTTCTCAGCACCTCAGGAAGCATTTTCCAAATTTTACCACATATTTGGTCACAAAGCAAGTCTGAGCAGATATAAGAACATTGAAATAACCTCTTGGATCCTATTAGACCACCATGGATTAAAGCTGGATTTCATTCAACAACACAAACTACAGAAATCCTACAAACTCATGTAAATTAAACAACTCTCTACTGAACGACTGCTGGGTCAAAGCAGAATAAAGAAAGCAATTAAAGACTTCATAGAATTCAATGAAAATGAATACGTAGCATACCCAAACTTATGTCACCCAATAAAAACAGTGTTAAGAGGAAAGTATATAGCACTAAGTGAATAGATAAAGAAATTGGAAAGGTATCATACTAGCAACTTAATAACACATCTGGAAGCTCTATAATAAAAAGAAGCAAGCTCACCCAAGAGGAATAGACTTCAGGAAATAAACTGAGGGCTGAAGTTCATAAAACAGAAAGAAAGAGAATAATCAGAAATCAATGAAACAAAGAGCTGTTTCTTTGAAGACATCTATAAGATATAAAAACCCTTATCCAAACTAAATAAAATAGAGAAAATATTGAAATTAACAAAATTGGACAGGGAAAGTGAGACATAACATCAGATATCCAGAAATCTCAAGAATCATTAGGTCACACTTTAAAACCTGTACTCCACAAAATTGGAAAAATCTAAAAGAAATGGATAATTTTCTTGATAGATACCACTTACCAAAATCAAACCAAGATAAGATTAACAATATAAACAGATCTATAGCTCGTAAAGAAATAGCAGCACTCATTAAAATTCTTCTAACCAAAATAAGTGCAGGACTAGATGGATTTAGTGAAGAATTCTACCAGACTTTCAAAGAAGAGTTTATGACAATGATTATCAAATATTTCCACAAAGAATAGAAGGAACATTGCCAAATTCATTTAATGAGGCCACAGTTACCCTGACACGCAAACTACACAAAGACTCCACTAAGAAAGATAATTGTAAACAAATTTCCCTCATGAACATTGTTGCAATAACACTCACTAAAGCTTTTGAAGACCAAATTTAAGAGCACATCAAGGTTATCCACCATGATTAAGTAGGTATGATCCACGAGATGTAGGGAAGGTTCAGCCTATGAAAACCTGCCAGTATAATTTACCAAATAAACAAACTGAAAGAAAAAAAAAACCATACATGATCATCTAATTAGATGCTGAAACTTCTTTTGACAAAATCTAACACCCTTGCATGATTAAAGGCGTAGAGAGATTAGGGAATCAAGGGATACATCTAGACATAATACTGGCAATTTACAGCAAGCCTACAGCCAATATAAATTAAATGAAGATATCATTTCACACTTGTCAGGATGCCAAATCTGAAAAACAATGGAAACAAAAGTTTACTTATCATTGACAAGAATGCTGAGAATTCAGAATGTTTGAGCTCCATCAGTACGAAAGTAATGTTCATCTATTGTGGAAAATTTAGTAGTAGAGGCAATATACACTTTTTATAAAATATTTATTTATTATGTATACAATATTCTGTCTGCATGTATGCCTGCAGGCCAGAAGAAGGCACCAGACCCCATTACAGATGGTTTTGAGTCACCATGTGGTTGCTGGGAATCCAACTCAGGACCTTTGGAAGAGCAGGCAATGCTCCCAACTTCTGAGTCATCTCTCCAGCCCCAGCAATATACTCTTATTGTATAACTTTGTTTATCTTTTTGATATGTGTAGTTGTCTGTAACACTTCATACTGTATGTCTGGCACTTTCTGATGACTTTTACCATGTTGAGCCACAGGCTTCCTGTTGATAGCTTGAAATTGGAAATAGTGGCCAATTGGACATCATGGGCTGTGTCAGCTTCTCCAGACAACCAGGTTTGTTTGTTTATTTTTTTTAAATCTCCAGAGCCAGGTAAGCAACATTTACTGACACTTTGGCTATCATTTTAGGCAATTTTGAGATATATTATCTGTTACTAAAAGCAGTGTCATAGTTTCCACCAAAACCATGCAATATTAATAGTTTTCTTCAAGTTATATGCATACCTTTAGTCTTTTTTGAAGCTATACCATCTTAGAATTACAATTGCTATAGCTTGCTACTAAATTAAGTTTTTTGACTCATAGTCTCCTTCTTTATCTTTGTTTATAGGCTTTGCCTTGAGGTTTGATTTTTGGTCATAAAGGGAATCACATTATATGATTCATGGAAGAAAAAATTCCATCTTATTTTTTTAATTAAAAGTAAAACTTCCAGATAATATAGCATTTACAAATCTAGATATATATAAACAAAAAGAAACAAGGTTTGCAAATTGATACCTACTGTCTCTTCTTTCTCTGAAAATTATTCACAACAACCACATATGAAGACAAGTCAAAAGTCCACTGACAGTTGGATGAATGAGAAAATGTGGTATATACATATGGTGAAATATGATTCAGTCTTTACAAATTAGAAAACTCTACCATATGTGACAACATGACTGAATTTAGGAATGTAATGATAAGTAAAATAAACCACTTACAGAGGACAAATGCCACTGGTTTCCATTTACATGAACTTTCTAAAATGCATCCATAAAAGCAGACTAGAATGTTGGTTTCTAAGGGCTACAGGAAACAGAAAATAGAGAATGGGTATTATGTTTGCTGTATTTAGAAAGGATAAACTCTAGAGATTTGTTCTTCTAGAACACAGAACTTACACTTAATCAATAGTGTACACTCAGACACTGGTTAAGAATGTAATTTTTCTCTCCATTTAAAAGAATATTCAATGAGCTTATTCTGTGGTAATTTTATGGATATATAAGGAATTATCATTATTTTAATGCACTCCTTCCCTTGCCAATATTACTCTTGATCTTCCCTGAAAGTCCCTTTCTCACACTCATGACTATTTTATTTAGGTCCATTACTATTACTAATGGGTTTAGAACTATGTATTGTAGCCTGGTGGGTTCTCAGTGTGCACAACTGAAGGTAGGATCGGTAAACCCTCTCACATCCATAACTAACTATGGATATGCCCAGTCTAGTGCAGGCCCATTGCAAGCAACCATACCTGTTTGGGGAGTATGATGACATTGTCTAGAACATAGCATTTCATAGCCTTTCTCACAATCCTCTGGGTCTTACATCTGCTTCCCACGTGTCTCCTGTGATGATGATTCCTAAACCATAAAGAGGATAATATTTATGTTTGTAGCCATAGACAAAAGCTTCTTCAAGCCTTTGTAGAATATGCTTTCCTTAACAATGAAAGGAAGTAATTTCAGATACCATGACTGCTTAAAGTGCTGAGGGTAGATGTCATGTTAAAAATTCTTAGGACAAGCAAAGCATTATATACACCTAAAAGGATGCAAAGAAATTTCATTGGATTAAAGTTACATTGGTTATTCTGATAATGATTATGGCTTTATGATATTCATATATTAAAACTCTCAAATTTTATAAGTGAAGCACATAAAAATAAAAAGTTATCAATTATGCTTCAATAAATGTGTCTCAAAAACTGATACTACTCTGAGGATTTCTGTCTTACATTTTGAAGTATGCCTTGTCTTTGGAACTGAGTCTGAACACAGAAAACCATGGTTGAAATGCACATTTTATTTTCATTCACCTTGTGAATTCTTTGTGAAAACAACATGAGATTTGTTGGCAGTTTATTGATCTCTCCCTAGGCTTTGACCTTAAGATCCCACCTATGACTTAGCTGTTTGGTGTCAACAGATACCAGGAGGAAGATGATGTCTCTTAAGTTCCCCAAATTCCCCTGGGTTCAGAGTCAATAGCAGAAATCTCCTGAAGAGTCTCATAACAAATTTGAGAGGCCAGAGGTTTGCTTTTCATTTTGTAAACATGCAGCTTTGTGACTTGATAGTTAGATAATGTTATTGACTTGGAAAAAATGCATCTCTCCAATCTGTCAAAAGTATAAAGTGTGTATATTGTTAAATGTTTGCAGATTTCCTACCCTTTAAAAACTTATGTGGGTATCAATTCAGGATAAAATATTAAATTATTTTCTAAAGTAATCCTTTCAAATATGCTAATATTTATTAAAACATGTAATAACTTAGGTCAACCAATATGTTTAAAGGTAAATAGTGCATACACATACATACTCAGTGATTACAACTGCTCCTAGTTTGTGGTGTCTATTGAATATGTCCTCTTCCTGTTTTTAACACCTTATGAGCATTTTGGGTAACTAGTACCAAAAGTTCTTACATTTACTTATGTTTCAAAGAAAGGAGCTTTGTAGTTCAAGGTAGTCTCAAACTGTTTACCTGAGGATATCCTTGAACTCTTGATTTTCCTGCCCTCACCTCTCAAGTGCTGAGATTATGAGCATGCACATTCAAATTTCAAATTCTTTGAAACTTTCAGATATTTTTCTTGAGTACTTTCTCTTAACAATGGACATACGAAAATAAAGACACACATTTTTTTCATTCCTATGTACCGGTTTTGATAAATATTCTCATGGTGAATTTCTACCAGCCATTTAAGAAAAAATTAAATTTGAGGCTTTACAATTTGAAGTACATGATAACTTCAGAGGGTAAAGCCTTAGAAATAGCACTTTTAATAAGAAATTCACATAATTCTGTGTTTGTTATATTTCAGAAGTTCCTGTCATCTAGCATTCAAATTCTGTTGCTGATCAAAATAGATGTCAGAGCCAGGTGTTAGTTAGCATTGTGCCCTTCAGCTTCCAAGAACGTCTTTTGAATAAACACAAATGACAAGATATTATCTGCTTATCGAAACATTGACTCATGAAACTCTCCATATTTCCTCTACTACCATGCATGTTAGCATATTTTAATCACATCCCTATTCATTTGCAAAAATAAGAAGGATATTATCTGATTCTATCTGAACTGCCAGAACAAATTTCCACAGATTTGGTAACTTATACGCAGTGATATTTTATTGCTTACAGTTATGGAAAGTTAGTACATCAAGGTTCAAATTCAGAGCAGATAAGGTGTTATAGATGACATCCTGTTGTTGAACAACTACAAGAAGAATGTCTTCACTGGAAGAAAGACCAGGCCTCGTGGGATCAGCAGTGGTGTTTTCTCATGATTTGATTGCTTTTCTCTAGGAGATACAACCACAAATGCAAAGCTCGAGGGCTTACCTGCATGTTAGAGATGGAAAATGATTACTGAGTCTCTGTAAATACTTCTTTATATCAACACCATAAGGAAAGTGGGATCTCCCTTTTTTGGAACTTCTTCACAATGTTTGCCTCAATAGCTAAAACACAATATTGTTATATGAACTTAGATCTAGACTCCTTTTAAATTAGATACAACTTGAGCATATGATAGCAAATCATGCACCAAATAGAAATAACATACTGTATTAACTTAATAGATAAGGGTTTATTTATTAGAAGAATAATTGGATAATTTGCATTTTATTTTTCTGATAATTTTTTATTACTTTATAAATAATACCAATCATAATTTTCACTTCCTCCCCTCCTCCCACTTCCCTCTCACTCCCCCCTCACCCTCTCCCTTCAACCTCCAGTCCTAAGAGAGGGCAGGCAGGGTACCCTGCTCTGTGGGGAGTCCAAGACACTCCCCCTCCATCCAGGCTTAGGAAGGTGTGCATCCTAATAGAATAGGATCCGAAAAAGCCAGTACATGCAGTAGAGACAAATCCCAGTGCCATTATCGTTGGCTTCTCAGTCAGCCTCAACTATGAGCCTCATTCAGAGGGTCCAGTTTGATCACATGCTCATTCGGTCCAGTCCAGCTGGCTTTGGTGAGTTCCCATTAGTTCAGGCACAGTATCACAGTGGGAGGACCAATCCCTCGTGGTCCTGACTTCCTTGGTCATATTCTCCCTCATTCTGCTCTTCAACTGGACCTTGGGAGCTCAGTCCAGTGCTCCCATGTGGGTTTCTGTCTCTATCTCCATCCGCGGCAGGACAAAGGTTCTGTGGTGATATTCAAGATAGTCATCAGTCTGACTATGGGACACGGCCAGTTCAGGCACCCTCTCCTCCACTGCCCAGGGTCCTACCTGGGGACATCCCCTGGGACACCTGGGATCCCGTCTAGAGACAAGTGTCTTGCCCAACCAAAAATGGCTCCCTTAATGTAGATATCTTCTTCCCTGCTTCAATATCTGCCCTTCCTCCATCTCCACCCTCCCACTCCTCCAAGCTCTCCACAGTACTTCCTTCTCCCTTCTCCGTCCCCTTCTCCCTTTACCCCAACCCCATCAGCACCCCTACCCCCACCCCTGTGCTCCCAACATTTGCCCGGCTATCTTGTTTGCATCCAATTTCCAGGAGGATCTATATAGGTGAACTATAGACTTAATGTCCTTTGTTTATGGCTAGAGTCCACTAATGAGAGAGTACATACCATATTCATCTTTTGGGGTCTGGGTTATCTCACTCAGGATAGTGTTTTCTATTTCCTCCCATTTGCATGCAAAATTCAAGATGTCATTGTTTTTTACCACTGAGTAGTATTCTAATGTGTACATATTCCACACTTTCAAATGATGCTGCTATGAACATAGTTGAACAAATGCTTTTGTAGTATGATTGGGCATCTCTTGGGTATATTCCCAAGAGTGGTATTGCTGGATCCTGAGGTCGGTTGATTCCCAGTTTCCTGAGAAACCACCACACTGATTTCCAAAGTGGTTGCACAAGTTTCCATTCTCACCAGCAATGGATGAGTGTTCTCCTTTCTCCACATCCTCTCCAGCATAGGCTATTATTGGTGTTTTTGATTTTAGCCATTCTGACAGGAGTAAGATGGTATCTCAAAGTTGTTTTGATTTGCATTTCCCTGATCGCTAAGGAAGTTGAACATGACCTTAAGTATCTTTTGGCCATTTGAACTTCTTCTGTTGAGAATTCTCTTTTCAGATCATTACCCCATTTTTTTAATTGGGGTATTAGCTCTTCTTGGAAGTTCTGGTAGAATTCTGCACTAAAACCATCTGGTCTTGGGCTTTTTTTGGTTGGAAGGTTTTTGACGACAGCTTCTATTTCCTCACAACTTATAGTTCTATTTAAATTGTTCACCTGGTCTTGATTTAATTTTATATGTTATATATCTAAAAAATGTCCATTTCTTTTACATTTTCCAATTTTGTGGTGTATAGGCTTTTGTAGTAAGACCTAATGATTCTCCGAATTTCCTCAGTGTCTGTTGTTGTGTCCCCCTTTTCATTTTTAATCTTATTACTTTGAGTGTTCTCTCTGCCTTTTGGGTAGTTTGGATAGGAGTTTGTCAATCTTGTTGATTTTCTCAAAAAAACAGCTCTTTGTTTCACTGATTCTTTGGATTGTTTTCTGTTTCTATTTTGTTGATTTCAGCCCTCAGTTTGATTATTTCCAGTCTTATACTCCTCCTGGGTTAGTCTGCTTCTTTTTTTTTTCCAGAGCTTTCAGGTGTGCTATTAAGTCTCTAATGTGAGCTTTCTCCATTTTCTTTATGTGGGCACTTAGTGCTATGAACTTTCCTCTTAGCACTGCTTTCATAGTGTCCCATAGTTTTGGATGGCGAATTATCAAGTCGGCACAAATCTATAACCAAGCTAGCTCAATAGAAACTGGTATTTTTTGGTGTAGGAGGGTCTTTTGTTTGTATATTGCCCTCATTGGTTAAATAAAGAAAACTGCCTTGGCCTTTTGGTAGGACGGCCCTTAGGTGGGCGGAGTAGATAGAACGGAATGCTGTGAGAGAGAAGGCAGTGGAGCAGACGCCATGCTTCTCCAGCACAAGATGGACACTGGTTAGACTCATGCCGGTAAGCCACGACTCGTGGTGACACACAGATGATTAGAAATGGGTTAAACAAATATGTGAGAGTTAGCCAATAAGAGGCTAGAGCTAATGGGCCAGGCAGTATTTCAATGAATACAGTTT